>JAMJFZ010002903.1:0-83201 GCA_026225945.1 Cricetomys ansorgei
TTAGCACTCAAATGGACTAACACTCATTCTGGCTCATTTCTTCTGAACCCTCCACCCCCAGAACAGCTGTTTATTTACTTCTAAATGTAGAGCAGTACCAAAGCCTAGCACTGGAATGAAGTGACCATTATTTAGTTCCATGCGTTGACATTTGGAGTTCATTGTAAGTCACCTTTCTGGGTAATCTGGCTCTGCTTGCTGTTCTCCTTCACAGGGCATTTAAGTAATGCCTCTTCTCTGTCCCCCTGGCTAATGAATAGTCCAAGACATGTGGGAGGAGTTAAGCTGCTTTCCACATGTAAGGATAAAATGAGAGCCAGTTAACTTACTCCTAAGAAAGAAAATATTTTGTTTTCTTGTATTGTAAATTGTTTTCTTATAGAATTAATCTTGATTAATCTTTTACATCACTCCACATCTCCCAGTTCCTCCCTATACCCCCTCCCACCCAATTCTACCCTTTTCTAGCTCTCATTAGAATACAAACAGGTTTTTTAAGGAATATAATATAATATAATGATATATAAAATAAGATAAAACAAAAACTAATGCATCTGAATAAGAAAAAAGAAACAAACAGAATGAAAAGAGCCCCAAAATAGATACAGCCCAAGGCACAAGTAATAGATACAGACAAAATGCTCACACTCACTAGCACACTCAGGAATCCCATAAAAGTCTAAAATGAAGATCAGACATATATGCAAAGGAACTGTACAAGGAAAGGAGAGAAAACATATATATATATATATATATATATATATATATATAAATATATAATATAAATTAAAAAATAAATAAGTTTAAAATTTAAAAAGTTATAACATTATTAGACAAGGACCATCCAAAGATAATGTTGAGTTCTCAGTCGATTATATTTATACATTTGTCCCTATACTTCATATATGGAAAGCTATGTATTAAATATAGAGACAAATATGTGAAATAAAATATGTACCTTTTAAAATAACAATAATAGCCATAGTAAAAGACGATATCAATATGAGAGTGGGCACATGGGAGGTTCAGGGAAAAATGATAAGAGGGGAGAAATGTAATATCGTAATTAAAAATGAAAATAAGAAACACTGTAACTCAAAGCAGGAGCTAAGTAAAACAGCAGTTTGTCCCTGCCAGCATTAGAACTCCTTGCCTTGGGTTGTTTGAATGTGTGGTCTTCACAGCAGCTTGTAATTACACCTCTCAAGACTAATATATATTTTTGTGTCTGAGGAACATGACCCTCACCTGCCTTATGCCTTGATTTTCTGCCTGTAATTCATACCCTGTTTGAGATACTGCCTTCCAAGGCTAGTGCAGGTTTCCTCAATGGTTCTCACTGAGTAAAGACCTCCACTAGAGAGTCATGGATTTGGTCTGGGAAATGAACAACTCTCAGAGTGATCACAATATGCTCTTCTAATGAGAGGAAATGCTGTTAAGAATCTGCTGTCTGTTGTCTGAGAAGTGGCTTCAGGATGACTGCCGGAGTCCTGCCCCGGCAGGTCGGACAGTTCCCTGAGAGGGGGTGTGAGGAATAGAAAAGGACAGAGACAAGAGACAAAGATTCGGGCAGGTACACAGCGGCAACTACTGTGACAGCCCGGATTTTAATTAGGTCAGCATATATATGCACTTCTCAAGCGTGAGAAACAGAATCTCCAGTTTCACAAACAATTCTTGTAATCTAGGCACTCTCCTTTCCCAAGGCTAGAAAAAACATTCAGGTACCAGCCCTGAGCCCTAAGCATGCTTTCCCCAAGAGTTAACAGATCAGACAGCCTGCCAACTTCTCCAAAAGACCTTGCAACCAAGCAATGTGCTCAAGGTTGAGAAACATTAAGCTTCTCTCTCCCCTAACTCAGCTCTTCTTCTCATGACTCAGTTTCCCTTATGGCTTCCAACAGATGACAGTTCTTTTCTCCAGGTTTCAATCATAAGCAGAAAGTCCCTGTTGCCACTTAATAACCAATATCCAGAGATTCTACAAATTAAAACAAGGAGATGATAAAGCTATAGGTGCGTACAATAAAGCCCTAAGAACATCTCAACATAGAGTTAACATTTTCAACAGTACTTAATGCATGTAAGCACTCAACAGTGCTAGACACAGCAATATCTTGTTCTTGGAGAGTTGGATATTTATGAAGTATCTAAGATAGAACTGGCTACAACAGAGAGTACCCAACAGACAGTGTCTCATGGAGGTTCTTACCCTTAGTACAATGAAATCTGCAAACCCAGAATGTTTCAGCCTCTGAGACTTACTACTGAGTTCACTCTGACTGGCTGGCTTTGAATGACCTCTTTCCACTCTGATCTGTATTGTGAAGTGAAATAGTATAAAATGGTAGTATCAATGCCATATTAAATTGCAAAATCCATTTTAAAACACAGACAAAGTTCAAGTTCCCAGGAAAATGAGAATAGCCACTAGATATAAGAGCCAACAATTAAACCAAAACAAAGTGAATGCAGGCTACTACTTTTAGGAACTCAGATGTGTCATTCCTAGGTTATGGTGACTGACTGTGATTATTAGTGAGTTTTTGATTGGTTAAAAATTATGATTAGATTTTATTTATGTTGGCATGAAATGCAATTTTATGTTTTTCAAGCTTCAGCAGTTTGTACAAATTTCAGTGAGGGTCATAGCTCTGAACTTTCATTTCAGACTATGTCCATGGATGGGCTAGAGTTCTTTCTTTTTCTTTTTTTTAATGCTTGAAATAAAAAAATTTCTTTTCTTTCAACAAGTTGTTGTGTCAGTATAATTGAATCATAAATAACCCCCACAATAGAAGTACAAACTATAAAAAGTAAACCATTGCTTCTGATTCACTTGATCTCACTCTGAATTCTGCCTTCTTTGTCTACATATTCTGTGTTTCTCCTTGTTGTGGGGTCCTTTTGATCCCTAAACACAGAAAGATATTCATAGTCATTATATTCTGGGGTGGTTGTTGCACTACTGGGTCCCCAGATTGCCAACATCTGCATTCCCTAGGGCCTCTGGGTCCATGGAGCTGTACAGTTTCGCTACTGCTCTGGGATTTTTGCAGCGATGAAAGCATTTTTTGTTTTGTTTTTTAAGCTCCAGATAATTTACCTGGAGTTGTTTGTCTACCTTGGGCATTCTCTGGCCCTCCTCCAATTTCCCTGTGTTCAGCTAATCTTTTCTTTTGTTTAACCCTCTATTGCACAAAGAAGTAGATTTTTATTTTTAACATCCAAAGCTCCTTCAGATGTCTTCTGTGATGCTCAGACCTCTTTGTATTAGACTCATCATACCATGTGGGCACTGTTTATTCAGCAGTCCTCTGGCCCAGACTTTTAGATTTTACTTAGAACTCTATATCCCCGATTCCCTGTGACCTGTTTTGTTTTTCTTTATACTCTTTCATTTACATTTTGATAAAGCTTTCATGAAACATCTACCTCTGATTGTGTTATCCTATTCCATTTCAGAGGCTTTAATCTTTATTCTGTCTTATCGTTTTCTGAAATTACTTATGATCAGTGAGAAACCTGAGCTTGCACCTGCAGTGATCTCAGCAGCACAGCTTCCCCTACTCGGAGCTCCTCCTTTATGTATGCCCACACATGGAGCACTGTTTATTGGAAATTCACTTCACCACTAGGGTAAAGCCATGTTAGGGCCATAGGAGGCCCCAGTCTCAAAGGGGGAAAAGGCATTGGGAATCATTTAGCCAGTGGCCCTGGCTGATGATCTTCTTCTGCCTCCTTGAGGGTTTCCCAAAACCCTGGGTTTGAGTGACATGGGGTGCACTTGAAATGCTGTAAAACAATGTCTAGAGGCTAGTTACAGAAAGAGGTTTGGCTCATGGTTTCTAAGACGGTAAAGACAGAAGGAGAAATCCAGACACAATGTCAAAGTTCAGAACAAGGAGACACTGACACCAACGAACAGACAACATTCAGCAACAAATAAGTCAAGCAGACACGCAGAAAACAAGCCCAGTGGCCCTCCAGAAAAGGTGCTGACAAGGCCTTAACTGAGTGCAAGGCCCAAAGGGATGTCCCAACGAGTACACAAGAAAATAGAAGCTGAGCTGCATCCAGCTTCTGCCCGAATTCTCACAGAGGTACACCTGAACTTATCAAAGATGCACCCCCAAAAAATCCAAGTCAACCAGAGCCTCCTTACCTCTAAGGAGACTGCATACTACAAGCAGAGCTCTCTCCCTGGGAATACTTGCTTGCTTCACACCAGACGGCATCTCCTTTTCTTTTAGGCTCTGTGCTCCAAACACAGCTTCCCTGTGCCAGAGTAATCCTGTTTCAGGCTTGCTCTCACTGCCAAATATGTGCAAGGAAAAAGAATCAAAAAAGAAAAAATGAAACCCCAGGTATGCCAGAACTCAGAGAATTGGGCCTTGGAATTGGTTCCCTGACCAGACCCCATATGTTGTGGGATCCTTTTAAACCAATTATACTGTCATGCAACTTGTTGAAAGAACAGAAAATTTTACTGAGTTCAAACATAAAAAGAAAAACTAAAAACAGAAAGAAAGAAAGAAAGAAAGAAAGAAAGAAAGAAAGAAAGAAAGAAGGAAGGAAGGAAGGAAGGAAGGAAGGAAGAAAGAAAGAAAGAAAGAAAGAAAGAAAGAAAGAAAGAAAGAAAGAAAGAAAGAAAGAAAGAAAGAAAGAAGAAAGGATGGAAGGAAGGAAGGAAGGAAGAGAAGAAAGGAAAGAAAGAAAGAAAGAAAGAAAGAAAGAAAGAAAGAAAGAAAGAAAGAAAGAAAGAAAGAAAGAAAGAAAGAAAGAAATGAACGGACCAATCAAGGACTTAGCCTGAAATGAAAGTTCAGAGCTATGACCCTCACTGAAATTTGGACAAGCTACTGAAGCTTGAAAAACATAAACATTTCGTGCCAACATAAATAAAAGTTATTCACAATTTTTAACCAATCAGAAACTCACAAATAATCACAGCCAGTCACCATAACCCAGGAATGACACACCTTACTTCCTAAAGCATATACCCAACAATCATTTCGTTTTGGCTTTGCTGGTGGTCTCTGAAGGCTGGGGGCTTTTCTCATTTTCCTGGGAACCTGAACTTTGCCTCTTTTTCTAAAATGGATTTTGCAGTTAAAAATAGCATTGTTTCTGCCATTTCATACCATTTCATACTCTCTGCTTCTGCTCTAAGATTCTCCTCTCTGCTTCCTCTCTGTTTCCACTCCTGCTTCTACTTTGCTTCTGTTTCTCCTTCTACTGACTATTCCTTGTATATCCTGAGAGTAAGGATTAAATGAGTGTGCCACCACTTCCTTCTGACTTGGGTTTTAAATGCCTCTGCTGTGTTGCCTTCAGATACAAAGCCTTATTTTTCATTAATAAAGAGAGTCCTCTAATCTACCTCCCAAATGCAGGGACAGCTGAGCTCACAACACTGAGGTGAGGTCAGCTGAAAGACAAAGAGTCTTCCTCATATTCTATGTTAGTCAATGAGGAGGGACCACAGAAATACAATTCACTTAGCATTAGCATGTTGTGGAAGTTTATCTTTAGTTGTGATTAAAATAATTTTTTTGTGCACTGTTGAAAAAAGGGATACATAGGCCTTGGCATTTTGTATTGTTTGCAGGTGTTCGATATTTGTGGGGGATGTTTGATTACTTATGATCTGCAGCTGAGGAGTGCTGAATCAATAAAAACACATTATCTCAGAGCTCAGGGTTCCACTGTCCATCGAGTATGGCACTGGCCATGATGGTGGTTCCCTCTGGTGAGGTCTGGAAGGGTTTGCCTCTATGAATATGCCTGTGTCTTCCATCCTGAGATACCACGACAGTGTGCTTCTACAAATGGTGTACCAATGTGGGGCATGACATCACGCCAGCTAATCCAATGTGGGGCAAGTCAGAAGAGCAAGAAACTCCAGACAGCAAAGGCCAGTAAAGTATATTCAGGGCACCTTCTAGAGGGCAGACATTATATATTTGGTAAAATAATGGGTAGAAGTCTTCTGAAGGAAGATGAGAGAAAGGAAATAAGCCTCTATGAAGAAAAGACTGAGAAATTAATAAGTAAAACAGGAAAAAAGCTCCAAGGTGTGAACCACAAATAGAAGTCCTTAGAGATAAAAATTTTGGCTGGGAGCAGAAAAAAACAAAGTTCTTACTGCTTTTCCTGATCATGGAGCCCATGTTCCCTCCCACTACTGGAGATAGCTGACTGTTTCTTAAAATGACTTTTCTGATATCTGTGTTGTGCGTGTGTAATGCTCAAGATGTTGTGTTTGAGGTCTATGAAGAAGGGTGAATGTTTCCCCTTAGTGGTACTATAAAAGAACACCAAACTGCCAAGGCTTTATCAGATATTCTTTCCACTGGCCCAGGACCCCCTGCTGTTGTGGAAACCATGGCTTAGAGTGAAAAAGCTTAGAGTGAACAGGTTTTTTTTTTCCTACCACACCTGATTATATTATATTGCCACAACATGAGGCAACTCTTCCTGCAGACAAGGACTAGTTATTTTTCCCACAAAGCAGACTCAATCTAAAAATCTGGAAAGTGTTTCCTCAGATTCAGCACAGAGAAGCTGTCTTCCAGAACTGGCTGAAGTATCTCGTGCAGGTAGATGAACATGGTACTGTAAGAGTCACTCAGATATTACTAGTTTTGAAGGCATGAAGGGGTCATGGAGAGCAAATGAGATTTGGCAACATGAAGAGAGCCCAGGAGAAACCATTAGTGAAGGTGCAGCCAAATTAGCAGTTAAAGTCTCAGATTCAAGGGGTCGTGTAGAGAAATTGAAGAGTGGCACCATGACAAGAGCCCAGCAGAGGCTATTGGTGAAAGTGCAGCCCAGATACAGCAGTAGACATAAGCAGTTTTTGAGATACCAGTACCATAGGATAACCCCCAGAACAGCAGCAGCAGTGAAGTTGAGCCACACAGACCCTGAAGGACAAGCTCTGTATGCTGTAGGAGGCAGAGCCCCTCAGTGTCAGCACACTGAAGCTGTCTTCCAGAACTAACCAAGGTTGTATCTCATGCTGGTAGATGAATTAGTACCTTAAGAGTCACCCAGGTGTGGATGGTTTTGAAGGCATGAAGGGGTCATGGAGACCTGTTGTCCAAAGTCGTTGAGAACAGCTTGATTGATGTTTGGTTTCATTTGGTCCTGTGCATTAGCAACTCTTGATTTTTCCTATTCTAACTAGATTTGCTGGTGTAGTGTTAAATTGTTTGTAGAGATTAAGCATTCTTTAATTCAGTTATAGAGAGGAGGGAAACTATTGTGGTTGTTTACTTTTAGTTGTGTTTAAAATAATTCTTTTTGCGCACTCTTTGAAAAAGGAATGCATACACCTTGACATTTTGTATTATCTGCAGGTGTTGTAATTCTGTGGATGTTGATTTATTGCTAATGATCTGTGTGTGTTATTATTAGTTTTGAAAGAGTAAAGACATCTGATCTGAGAGCTCAGGGTTCCACTGTCAATATGGTGCTGGCCATGATGATAGCTCCATCTACTGAAGTCTAGTAGGGTTTGAGTCTGAAAATGCCTCCTTGTCGTCCTTGATGAAACCACATAGCGGTGTAAAACTCTATTACCCCAATCAGAAGACAAGATTAGGTGGAACAACATTCCTTCTGCATTTTAGCTGGATCACAGAGGCTTCTAAAAGTGATTCCTTGAGACAGGCTTTAGATGTGATCCCTTCTTAGCTATCTTTCAAGCCTTTCAATGTGACCCTTTGCTAGAGCAGCCATTCTGCTGGATTAAAGTATTAAATGTTCCTCTACAAGACCTATACTAGTTTGCTTCTGATTCCAGATACATACCTAGCAACAGCAGCTTGAGGAAGAAAGGGTTTACAATATCTGATAGACCCTTCTGGACCACACCACTTCTATGCTGACCCCAAGGATAAACTTTTCAGAAGATTTCACCTCAATGATGCAAGGTTCATGAATTATAGCCATTTCTCCATTCCTAAAAAGTCAGCATCAATTTCCCCAATAAAGCAAAAATTAAACTTCTGCTGATTCTTAATCCAAACTATCATACATATGACCCTGATAGAGTCCACACTTCCCTCTAAAACTCCATAAGCATAGTCTGCAACCCCCCAGGGACCACAAAGGCACTAGATGATATGCTGAGAAAAAGTTAAGGCTCTGCTAGACAGAGCTCCTAGTGCTCTACTTCAGTATCCCCACAGTGGATGTTACATGAGGAGACAGTCCTTCCATGCTGAAAAGACAATCGAGCACTGTGGCAGAACCTCTGAGAACACAGGCAAGAACTTAAGGAACCAGATGAAAACATTTTCCTTCTTCCATATACTTTTGTCTGGGGTATCACCATAAGGTGCCACCTTTCTTTAGAGAGGGTCTCTCTCCTTCAAGTATTCTAAGCAAGAAAGACTCTCACAAGCATGTCCAGCACCTTGGGTTTTAGTTGATTGCAGATGCAGACAAGATGAGGCTGACAAATGACCCCTGACCTGCCTTGCCCACACTCAGGTGGCACGAGCTTGATTATTAGGAATCATAAGACAGTCTAACCTTTTCTCACTAACCACACCATTGGAGCACTGTAATATTAGCAGCCCTAGTAAGAAGTTTGCTCAATTATGCCATTTTTTCTAAGCTAGAGCTATTTACTTTCTTTCTTTAATTGCTTTCTTTTATGTACATTTTTCTTTTGACTATAATTTATACTTATTTTACTTTAAAAATATTTTATGTCAGGCAGGAGAAAAGGTTCAACAATTAAGAGCACTCTTTGCTCTTGCATGTTCCAGGGAGCATGTGGCTTTCTCTGGCTTCTGAGGACAATGAATGCCTGTGGTGCAACTATTGAAGGCAAAAATCTCACACGCAAAACATAAAATGAATCTAAAAAACGTTTTTTAATTTGTGATTTTTTTATTCTTCCTACCTAATTTGTCTACATATTAATTTACATGGTTATCCAATATTTATTGCTTCACTCTTCTTTTTGACTGCCCACAGTCTTCTCTTCTTTTCTTTTCCCTTTCCTTTAGTTAATGGTTTTCCTCCATCCCAATTCTCTTCCTTTACTTCATTCATTTCCTATAATGAAGATAGTAGTAGTAGTAATAGATAATATTCCTATTATAAATAATGATAGCTTTATTAGTTTAAGAGCGTGTTGGAATGGCCTTTAACTCACAGAATAGAGTAGCATGGCTGTCCAGTGAGTCCCAGGAATAACACTGTCACAAGTTATCCAGTTAAATTTATGTCCATCTTACTTACATACGTGCCAGAAATTGAACCTAAGGACTAAGCAAGAACATTAACTCTAAACTGCTAAGCACTAAACTCTAAATATAACCCCATCAGTAATCTCTGTCCCCTCATAACCCTAACCACCAACCCTCACACTAGCTATAATCCCTAACCCCTGTACCCAACTCTAGCCCAAAACTTTCATCCTCACCTTAAATACTAATCTCTAATCCTAAGTATAAACACAACCCTTAAGCCCAACCCATAACCTAGGACTAATTCTATACTAATCTCAACATTACACCAAACTCTAACCCTAACACCAGCTCATCCAGGTCCTAATCCTGACCTTAAATGTTGGGGAGGTTTGTTTCTAGTTATGTTTATGTTACTTTAAAACAATTGTTTTGTTCATTGTGGGGGAAAGGGATACCTCTCACTTGGCAATTTGTATATTCTGCTGGTGTTGGAGTTCCGTAAATTTATCATTCAGATGTTTCTTTCCTCATGACCTGCATCTGCTCACTGGCAGAGCCATTATGGCTAAAAGTAAACTTGCTGTGGAAGAATTCCTGTAGTTCCTCTTTCAGAGTTTTAGGCAACCAGAGGGGAACACTCACGATAGAATAGGACTCCCCAACTACAGAACTGACATTAATTGGCCATTAAAGGATTGTGGGATCCTCTTGGGCCTCGAGCGTCCCTTCCTTAAAGGTGACATAGTTGTGCTCTGAAAGGATTGTGGGATGAGACTAAGCTACAGGTTTCCTTAATTATGCAAGTGGGCCTGTAATTGTGGACAACCGGCCAGTGGTATTGTATCAGTAGATCACCCAAGGAGCATCTGTATCAATAAAACTCCTGAGATCAGAATATCAGGAAAATGTATGCCTTGATCCATGATATAGAGTTCCCTTGGCTAAAGTCTGGCAGGTTTTGTATCTATGAAAAATGTCTCCTTGTCTTAGTTGCTGAGTTAACACAGTCGCTATCCTCACACCCAACACTGACTCTAATTCCATTTTATTGAGCTGGTCTTCAAAGTGTAGGTGCATATGGTGTTATTTTGATATCTCTGAGTTTTATATCCTGTTGTTTTCTGCTTACTGTTGCTTGGCTACTGTGCTGAGTCATGTTTTACAATATTCCTGAGTCATGATTGGTGTTTTTGCTACTTCTTGGTACTTCATGGCTATTGCTGACTCATGACTGACATTTACCAAGTTATGGTTGTCAATGTTTGGTACGTCATGGTTTGATTTTTTTTTTTTTTTACTGAGCCACCAAAAACTTCATTAATAAACTTAACTACAGCACGTGACACCAAAGAAGACATATGCAAACAGAAGCCAGACTCTGGGGTTTTATCTTGCATTGACTACCATGCAACTAATGAAAGAAATGTTTAAAAAAATCAGTTTATAAAAGCATTTTGTAATGAGATGTATATTTAACAAATGGTTAACTTCGATTTGCAAGAAAAAAAAATTTATCTGTGGAAATGTGTTTCTGTATTTTTGTCAACTGGTAAATATTTAGGACATAAAATTTTTGTTTTCTGTGTTTCAGACACAGCATCCTGTTTTTGTTAAGAAGGAAAGTTGCTTGACCTATCAGTAAATTAGTACATGTTAACAAATATCCGCCTCAGGAAAAAGATCTCCTTTTGTTCTTAGTTTCTGCTGAGTTTGTTAGGACGACAATTAGAAAACTTAATGTTAACAAAGTCAACATATAATTAACACTTTGACTTTGTCAACTGTTATCTGACAGGTCTAGAACTAAATTTTATGCCATTGTTTATTCTTTAACACTGGTGTACTTGACCTTGGTTACCAACAGTAATAGATGGATGTCAAAGCCAATGAAGATCTGACAGGTTGGCTGATGTATTCCCTGTGACCCCAGATCATCTAGGTTCCTTGGGACAACAGCACACTTCATCAGCCTCCACATCTCTGGAATTCATTCATCCCCTTAGACAGAATAGACTATGGAGATACAGACACTAGGCTCTAGCAGGATATATTCGAAAAAAATCTTTTTATCTTCAAAATACACAATGGAAAATACCCAAGGAGATAGTGATTAACTCTTTATTTCTACAACTCCCATTTTGGAGACCTCATGATGATCTCAGGCTGGTTTATCTTTCCCTTCCCTGACAACGCTCATATACTAGACATTATATCCCCATCTTGGAACTTTGATCACCAAGCTGCTGGAGAGGAGCCCTGGGTTTATTGGTCAGTCTTCTCTGTATGTACATCTAACCTTTCAGATCACATTAAGTGTGTTTTCTTCATCCTTAAGGCAGAGAAACACAGATTAATAATCATCTGATATCTGCAACTCATCTAAGGATTAAAACTCTACCTACTCTGTTGTGTAGGAACTGCCTTGGAAATGACTGTAATCACCTACCATCCCTTGTGCATAAACTTCTTGGCAAATCAGTATATGGTCATAATGAATCAAAAGGCACATCATTCAATTAAAATGCATTGAAAAATGCTGAAGAAAATGCCATTTATTTGTCTTCAGATTGAGACAATTTTTTGGTTTACTTCTTTCTGAACCTTGGGATAATTCCAGACTGAATTGTTGCTGAGCAGAAGTACAAAGTCCGGTCATTGGCATCTGAGGGATGTCCTGCAGCACTGTCCACATGCCATCACAGCGCTTCAAACAGAAGTCCTCACATATTAGTATTCATCAGAAAATGGAAAGTTAGGGTGGCCAGTAAAACTGCAAAGACAAAAAGTAATTCATAATGCGTTTGATTATTCTCTATCTACAAAGAGTCTTTTCTATGAAGCTGATATTCTATGAAGTATACATCATTTCCTTTCTGGCGGGGCATGGAATCTGTATTTCTTAATTTTATAAACAATGCTTATAAACTGAAAATAATTCAATAAATGAATCATTCCTTCTTCTTCACCTAAACACAAAAGACAAAACAAAATAACAGATCAAAGGGTCAAAATTCCACATATCGAAACGAGTGATAACCTGACCTTTCTCTATTATTTCTCAATAAAACAAATATCTGTTCTATTTGTCATGAGATGATTAACCAAGTACATACTCCATACTAACATGATTTGAGGAGAGGAAATGACTACTAGCAATCTGATTTTCATTCTTAAATTAATTAATCATTACTTAACTATCTAACACACACATCATGAGTGCTTTGACTCAGAAATTGAATCAGAAAATTGTACAAACAAAGATCCCATGTATAAAGAGATGTGTATAAAAGACTTCTGTATATTACCAATCACACAATGGAAAAGAAGGTGATTCATTAGAATTAATGAATAGGAAAATATTAGTTCTGATATAATATTTGTATATATTAGTACTAAATAAATATGATATTAGTTCTGGAGCTCAAACTAATGTCCACAATTTACAAGTCAAGTGCCTCATTACGTTTTCCTGAGTCTTAAACATCTCTTCTATAATTTCTTAATCTTCTGAGTAAATCTCTCTCCATTTCAGAAAAACAGTCCCAACTGTGCTACTGAACACATCAAGCCTGAAAGTCCACATACGAGAGTGCTTAGTTTCTGAACAAAAGTACAGCAGGAAATAAGACAAGTTTTCAACAAATTGATATAATTGTTACATGAATCAAGTGAATAACTCTATATGCCAACTATGACATTGACTACAACGTTTTTGATTGTGCATTAATGTGATCAGAAATTAAACAAGTACTGGAAAAAACGGCATGGTATTGATATTGGAAGTGATTCAATGGTGTCCTTAAAGAGCCAAGTACATATACACAGCACACAGAGATTCAGATGACTGCAGGGAAAATGGAGACCCAGAAATGATGAAAGCTGACTGAGTCCACTCGAAGCAATAACACAAATGTTCAGGTTTAGCAGATCAAGGTGATCCTAGGACTTCCCACCCTGTTTCTGTGAGTAAGCTCAGAACTCTGAACAGACTAAAGAGAATATCATAAGTTTGGGGGAATTTTGTTTTGTTTTCTTTTGTTTTTGTATTGTTTTGTTTTGTTTTCTATTTTTGGTCTAGGTTACCTCTGCCTTCTTTACTTTTATGGAAATAACATGAAAAGGATTCCTCCTGAAAATAAAACGATTAAAAGTTGTACGAAATTTTCTTACATCTTCAGAGGTAAGTATCGAAGATTTCTGTTCAGTCCATCCAGGACTTTCATATCTTCTGAACTCAGCTGGAATTCAAAAACCTAAAACATAGATAGGAAACATTTTACATATCCAGACTGCATGTTTGCCATCCTGCACTTTGACAATAAATGTAAAAGACTGAACAATGAGGGACAAAAAATAATCATACCACCACAACAGCCACCTAAGAGATCACACCCCAAAACACAATAGCAACCAAGGAAAACAAACTAAAATTCCAGAGAAACACCTGTTTCCCATGGACAATATGAAATTAAAATGAACCAAGACTTATATCATTTACTTCTCTCACTTCCCAGTAACAGCACTAGGTAGCAGAAGTAGGTTATGAATATCACCTTCATGGCTGAACTTCCTCACACACACACACACGCACACACAAACACACATAAATGAAAAATTCATAAGGCTTCTCATGAAAATTTTAAAATGTAAAATAGCAAGCACACAAAACTATCCCCAAGATGTTTTTAAGTAAAAGAGCAAGTGAAGAGAGTTGTCATTCAGTACAGTGAGAATAATTTCCATAGAATTGAAACCTAAACGAAAATAAATAAAGTGAAAAAGGAACAAAAGCAGACATGAACTCCTTCTGTCGCGCGCTACCTTCGCCGATAAAGGAGACGCGGCAAAACAGAATTCTTCTGACAACAGTTTATTGAACAGCTCTTTTAGACAACAGATGGAGAAGGACCCCGAGTCTAGAAAACCCCCGGCTAATATAGAGCTCTGGGGAATGTTTTTCCCTGCCAATTGGTGCTCTTGTAGAACCTAATTAGTATACTGCCTTCAATCGGCGGCTTTTACAATCCCAATTAGCATGTGGTTAACTTGAGCAGATTACACAGCCAGTGCATGCGCAAAAGCAAACAACGCTCCCGTGAAGAACCAGGAAGCAGGAAGCCGGCGCCATCTTCTAATGGCGAATGATATCGGCTCCCAACATCTCCCCCTTTTACTTTAATTAATATGTCAAACTGCAACCATGTATTTACCGATCTAGCCCGCTGATCCAACAGCTTTGAGCGATCAAGGAGGTTACATGGAGGAGGACCCTGTGTACCTTTATCCCGTGCAATGGGAACACGAGCCCTGGGAGGTAACACAGGTCTGCCTTGTGGTATCCTGGTGCAATGGGATCCTGAGCCCTCAGGAGTACCAGTATTCAAGACAGTGTCTCATTGTTTGAGCATATTCAACCAAGCTTGAGGAGATGTCCCCTGTTCCACAGCAAGCAATGCCTGTGCGATCACCACTTTGTCTCTTTTTTGTTGTTGAATGAATTTGCAGAGCAACCAAAGACAAAGAAACAGTCCCCCAGCAAATAGGATGCCAAAAATCCCAACTCCCACCCATTCCTTGAAATAGGAGAAAGCAGAAGAAAGCCAAGTGGAGAGCCCCCGGGTAAGGGAAAGGTCGAGTCGAGTGGAGTTGATCTGTATAATGGCCATCCGTAATCTTCTCATTGTTGCATCAAATTCAGCAGACCAATTGTACTGTAACTGTTGAGACAATTCTTTAGACAGATTAGCCGCTCGGGTAAGATTTTCATATTGTATGGATGTCACACATAACCCAGGCATTTTTACCTCGCAGCCCAGTTGAGCCATCTGCCACAAAATATCAATCTGTTCCTGAACCAAATCTATACGTTGGTTCACAATCATGAGTCCACCTCTAATCTGAGCGTTCACAGAGGCTTGGACATCAATGGCTTGGCTGACCGAGGCTGAGAGATTGTTTAAAGTAGTGGCAGTTTCTACCTGACCAGACAGGGCCAGTGCAGAAGCAGTGAGAGATGCAGTTACTGCCGCGGTTGCTACAATGCTAACTATAGCTGCAGTTATACCAAAATCCCGCTTTTGTCTGAATAAAGTCAATGTGTTGGCTGTTCTCACAGGAATTGGGACAAATCGAGGCATGCGAGCCACGGTGGCTGTTTGATGTGAGCTCGCATTCCAGCATAAGGTATAGGAACAGTTGTTATAGTTGCAAACAACCCAAATAAATGGTGGCCACACACAAACTGGGGTGGCTCCAATATTCTTTTTTAACACTACTGATCTTTCCTATCGTTTCATCAGATATTATATTACTTGACAACTCCGCCTGAACTATACCTCCTCCTAGAATCATTGACATAGGTGTTAAATCTGAGCAACTTCCTCCTGAGCCACAAAGCAGCCATGTATCAAATGGATTAATATCATATCTAAATGGATCCATTTCGGTGAAATTACCATAGCCTTCTAATGGTGAAAATGTAAAAAATTTTCCTTGGAGATAGTGAGCCCTACGACTCTGACATCCAGTCCATGGGAGGAGAGTTGCTCTATCTGCCATCCTGCCTGTGCAAAAAGGGGCATATTGTGGTTGTGTCTTTCTATTGGAGCGTTCCTCATCACTAGTTTTTCGCCTAGGCCACCAGCCGTAAAGGACAGTGGCATTTGATATAACAACTCTGTTTATTGTTACTATTTCTCCCATATGTGCATAGGAGAAATTTCCTAGCACAATGCATGGCTGATCCTGAGTGTTATTGAATGAGGTTGTAAAGCATAGGCTACCATTCACCCTCCAAGTCTCATTAGTACTTACAGCTGCTAAGTTCTGGTCCATGGGCAAAAAGGGCAAGCCCAAGGATTCGTTAGTTGCAAAAAACCGGGGGAATACCTGTGCATCATGCATCACCGGCATGGGTTTTGGGAGTGTTGACATTATACCCCAACGTAGTTCTTCAGCTTGTGTCTGTTGGCTCAGGAGTAGTCCTATCATGATCCATAGTTCTGGGTTCCACATCTTCTTTTTTGATAATTCTGGTTAGCCTTGCAGGTACCCAGATTGGGTTTTCTTGGTCCTGTGGGAAAACACAAATAGCTCCCCTGGATCTTATTAATATTGGATCCGGGCCTTTCCATTGATTATTGATCACATCTTTCCATTTGACTTGTTCTTTCGGAACAGTATGAGAAGCATGTCTGTCTGCAGCAGACCGTCCTTCTGAGTCCAAATTTAAAAAATTTAGAGTAAATAGGGATAGGGAAATAGATGTCTTAGGTCCCATGGCGGGGCCTATTCCTCCCCTTTGTTTTTGTAGGTAGACTTTTAAAGTGCCGTTAGCACGTTCCACAATGCCTTGAGCTTGTGGATTATAGGGTAGCCCAGTCACGTGATGAACTCCCATTTTCTGACAGAATTGTTGAAATGGCTTAGATGTATACGCCGGACCATTGTCAGTTTTTAGTTGTAATGGTTTGCCCCAGGCTGCCCATGCCTCTAGGCAATGAGTGATTACATGAATCACCTTTTCTCCCGCCAAGGGGGTTGCATGGATAATGCCAGAACAGGTATCCACAGATACATGAATACATTTCATTTTTCCAAAACCATTATAATGAGTCACGTCCATTTGCCAAATATGTAATGGCTGTAACCCTCTAGGGTTAACACCAAAGGATGGTACAGAGCGAAACTCTGCACAGTTGTTACACTTAAGCATAATATCTCGAGCTTCAGCACGAGATATATGAAATTTTTGTCTCAATGTATTAGCTGGGACATGATATAGGGTATGGAATTCAGAAGCCAATTGAATAGGAGAGGTAGCCAAATAAATCCCTTTTGTAGCTTTATCCGCCATGGCATTAGCAGTAGTCATGGGGCCAGGTAACAGAGTATGAGCTCTAATATGTTGAATGAAGAAAGGATTAGTTCTGTTTCTTATTGATGTCTGTATATCCGAAAATACAGTAGCCACTGTGCTTTTAGAGTTTATTAAATCAACCACTTCTAAAATCTGAACAGCTCTCACTACATAATGAGAATCAGAAATGATATTAACAGGTTCGTGAAATTTTCTCAAGACTGTAGCTACAACAGCACATTCCACAAGTTGTGGAGAGTTAAAATCATATTTGATTTGTGTAGGCTGATTATTTACAACATAACTTCCGATGCCAGTTTTAGAGCCATCAGTATAGATGTCCGTGGCGTTAAGGATCGGGTCTTTTTTAGTGACTTTAGGAAATATAAAAGCATTTGTACGAGCAAAATGTAAGAGTGGATGTTTAGGAAAATGATTGTCAATTTGTCCTGAGAAAATACATCTTAAGACAGCCCAATTATCAATAGTGGCACAAAGTGTTTGCACCTGAAATTTAGTATATGGGCTGATAATTTTCTCTGGTTCTTTGCCAAAGTGTGTCAACGCTAGTTGAATGCCTCTCATAGCCAAATCAGCCACCAAGGTAGGATAATGTCCTAATACATGTCCTGGTGAGGTATGAGAATGAACCCATAACAAAGGCCCCTGTTGCCATAGCACTGCTGTTGGTTGTTTAGGCGACGGGATGATGCATAATAGAAATGACAAGGAGGGATCAACACGTGTCAATAATGCTTCCTTCAAGCATTCTTCCACCTTCTCAAGTGCCTGAGAAGCTTCAAGTGTTAATTCTCTATGAGAGGTTATTGCCGAATCTCCTTCCAGAATTTTAAATAAGGGTTGTAGTTCAGCAGTTGTTAACTTTAGGTAAGGTCTTATCCAGTTAATATCTCCTAACAATTTTTGAAAGTCATTCAAAGTCTTTAATGAATCTCTCCTTATTGTCACCTTTTGTGGCTTAATAGTAGTAGAGGTTATTATAGATCCTAGAAATTTACTCACGTCTCCTTCTTGTATTTTTTCTGGTGCTACAAACAACCCCTTATCTTTTAGATTTTCCATCAACATGGCAAATGCTTGATGCAATACTTTTAGATTATTAAAGCAAAGCAAGATATCATCCATGTAATGACAAATTCTAATTTTTTTTATACTTATCTCTTACAGGTTGAATTGCCGCTGCCACATAGATTTGACACATGGTAGGACTATTAGCCATACCTTGTGGCAGTACTTTCCACTGATATCTATTATCAGGTTCTTCATGATTAACACTGGGCAAAGTAAAAGCAAATCTAACTTTATCTTTATTATGTAAAGGAATTGAGAAAAAACAATCTTTAATATCAATAATGATCACATCCCAGTGTCTTGGCAATGTAGAAAGGAGAGGTAGCCCTCTCTGTATAGGGCCCATGATTTGCATTTGTCTATTGATGGCTCTTAAATCATGGAGAAGCCTCCATTTTCCTGACTTCTTTTTTATTACAAATATTGGAGTATTCCATGGGGAATGGGAGATCTCTAAGTGTCCCAATGTTACTTGTTCTTGGACTAATTCTTTTGCTGCTTGTAATTTTTCAGAGGTAAGCGGCCATTGAGGAACCCACACCGGTTCCTCTGACTGCCAAGGTATAGGAATTGCCTCCTCAATGGCCTCTAGGAAAAACCCAGTCCTGTCTTGTCTTGTTTATTTTTTATAGGTATTGGACTGGTACGCCCCTGTAAAGCCTTCTCTAAACCTCTTCCTGGCACACATCTCATCTTTTTCATCATGTTTTGACTTTGGGGGGAATAATCATTCGTAAGTCTAAAGTCCATTTGCTTAAGAACATCTCTTCCCCATAAGTTAATAGGAAGTGGCAGGACGTATGGGATAACAATGCCTTTTCTTCCTTCTGGATCTTCCCAATGCAGCGTTTTAGCACTGACATTGGGAGCAGCTTCATACCCTAAACCCTGTAGAGACTGCTCTGACTGATTTACAGGCCATTCCGGAGGCCACCAAGTAGTTGAAATAATGGTGGTATCTGCTCCAGTATCTAACAACCCTGTGAACATTTTTCCTTCAATTGTTAGCTCCAGAGTTGGCCTCCTATCTAGCTCTAATGATAAAAAGGTATGGCCTCCTCCTGAGGACCCAAATCCCCGGTTTCCTCTGACCTGATCTTTGCTTGGAAACATGTTATGTAGACTGGGGAGAACAAGAAGCTGAGCTATTCTATCCCCAGGAGAGATAGAACTTATTCCTCGGGGGGAAGAGCACATGATCTTTATGCATCCTTCATAGTCCTGATCAATGACTCCTGGATGCACTACTAATCCTCTCAAGGTAGCGGATGATCTGCCAATAACCAATCCTACGGTGTCAGGAGGTAACGGACCGTGCAGATCCGAGGGGATAGGCTGACACCCCATGGTAGGAGTTAGTACTGCTCTGGTGGTGGAGTGCAAGTCCAATCCTGCTGATCCGGAGGTGACCCTCCTGATGATGCCGCTTTCACAGACCCGCGGAGTGGTGTCTCCTCTACTGCCCCATACATTTGAGGGCCCTGGGGACGGGGGCCCCTCTGCCCGTTTTTTGACTGTTCAGTAAGAGGTCTCCCTTTGATGTCTTTGACTGATCTGCATTCATTTGCCCAATGTTTTCCTTTATTACATCTAGGGCACATTCCTGGCTGTTTTCTTCCTTCATTTTGATTGTCTTTGACATTACCTCGACATTGTCTCTGGACATGACCAGCTTTACCGCACTTGTAGCACTTTATAGCATTACCCTTTTGTGCAGATAAAATTGCAGCAGCTAATCCTGAGTTTGTTAAGGGTCCCCCTATCTCTCTACATGCTTTCATCCAAGCACTCAATCCTTTTCCTTTCCATGGGGTAATTGCCTGTCTACATTCCTTTGTACATTGTTCAAAAATCAGCTGTTCTATCAGAGGCATAGTCGTATCAGGGTCTCCAAAAATCCTTCCTGTTGTTTCCATCATTCTAGCAACGAAGTCTGAAAACGGCTCATTAGGTCCCTGAATAATTTTTGTTAAATTCCCTGTAACCTGTCCTTTGTTTGGCAAACTCTTCCAAGCTTTTACTGTTGCTTTATTAATTTGCTCATAAACCTCAGGCGGATAAACTGTTTGATTAGCAGCCCACTGGCCTTGTCCCGTAAGCATGTCATAAGTCCAGTGCGGGTGTTGATTAGCCGCATTTTGTCTTGCCTGCCCTGCACATAAATCTTGAAAAATAGATTTCCAATCCAAATATTGTCCCATAGTAAGACATGCCTTAACAGTGTTATACCAATCCTCAGGAGTCAGGGCCATGGACGTCAAGCGTTCCACTAGCGCCTGAGTAAAAGAGGCATTAATGCCGTATGTTTGTACTGACTCTGTTAGGGCCTTTAACTGCTTAATATCCAAAGGAGAATACCGTCTCTCTTGATTATCCTCCCACACTGGAAAAGCTGCCCTAATCTTCTTTCTTTCCTTTTCTGGGATCATAGAGCTAGATACCTTTTTCTTTTCTGGCGCAGTTTTAGTCTTTCGCCGGACTACTACCACTTCCTCCTCTAAAGGGGGAGCGGAAGGGTTAAATCCAGACGCATAAGGAGGATCAGGCTCATATCTTGCAGCTTCCTCCTCCAGTTCGACCTGCTCCTCAGGGTCTAGCTCTTTCTGTTTTTGTTTTGAGCTAAATGAGTCATCTTGTTCTTCTCCCTCCGAGGACGTCTCCTCTGAGGAAGAGAAACTAACCTTGAGTTTTTGAAACTCTTTTAACACTGGGTATAAACTTTTTCCCTTTTCTTTTGGGTTTTCTTTCTTTTCTTTATTCATTAGAGTCTTAATTAGAGGCTTCTTTTTTGTATTTATGCCTCTCTTTCTCTTCTGCTTCTGATAGACTATCTTGATGGTTGGCTAATGCTCGTTGTCCTTCCTTTACTTGTTCTTTACATTTCTCATCTTCTAGACAGGCCCTAATTAATTTAAAAACAGGCCATGTCCCCGGTCTCAACCTAGATTTCTCCTTTTCGTTAGTTAGATCTATTCCGAGTTTGTCCCAGGAGCCCTTAGTTAGGGACCCTGTACCAACAAACCACGGTGCTACGCGATCTATTTCTTTTAAAAAATTTCTCAGCACCCTTTCTGGTATCTTCAAGCCTCTCTGCTTAAGCAACGCCTGCATTGCATCCAGAATCGGCTTTATCTGTTGATTTCCCATGCTTCCTTTATCTACAGGAGCGGGAGCGCTTGCTCAGTTATTTACCTGAGACTGACAGCGAATTATGTGGTGATACAGAAAGGATACGTGCACTTTTTACCACTTTTCCCACAGTTGAGACACAGACAGCACACCAATACGAAAAAGAAAGCAACAAGCACGAACACCACGAGAGCAAGATAGATCATACCTTGCAGAAGAGCGCCTAGGCTTCACGCGCCGTCAGTTCTGAATTCCTTTCCGACGAGCAGTCGGGGTCCCTCGTATAGTTCCTCTGCCCAGGAGTCGGCAGCTTCCCGGGTTTCGGCACCAATTTGTCGCGCGCTACCTTCGCCGATAAAGGAGACGCGGCAAAACAGAATTCTTCTGACAACAGTTTATTGAACAGCTCTTTTAGACAACAGATGGAGAAGGACCCCGAGTCTAGAAAACCCCCGGCTAATATAGAGCTCTGGGGAATGTTTTTCCCTGCCAATTGGTGCTCTTGTAGAACCTAATTAGTATACTGCCTTCAATCGGCGGCTTTTACAATCCCAATTAGCATGTGGTTAACTTGAGCAGATTACACAGCCAGTGCATGCGCAAAAGCAAACAACGCTCCCGTGAAGAACCAGGAAGCAGGAAGCCGGCGCCATCTTCTAATGGCGAATGATATCGGCTCCCAACATCCTTCATACAATATTTTGCTGTCTATTTTAAAACTGTTAAGTATATTTTGATTCACACTTGGAATCAATGAAAAACTTAAAAGGAAAGACAGTGAAATTTGATGTTGGAGAAGACTATTGCTGTGTTCCACCTAGGAAAAAGTAATAGCAATAAACAGGAAAAAGAAAGCCATAGAAAATCTAAATATGTGAACAAGGAATTCTTTGAGGATGATATTTAATAAAAAAGACAAGCATAGAGTTTGTAAGAAGATATTTCAGCAAACACATGAGAAGATTGCATCAATGAATTCCCAGAGTTTAAGGTATTACTAATGCACTGAGAGTAAGAATATAAGAGTTCTCCACTCCTTAGTTCATGAGTGTGAGGCTGCCTGCATTAGAATTTAGAAGAAACAGGATCTGCACATTTTGAGACTCCCCTGGCCTACAGTCTAATTTGACAGTTGAATTTCCCAGAAGGGATGGTATTCATGAACAAAAACATGAAAGCACTTTCCAGGGACTCAGAAACGTCCTTGGAGATGTGCAACTGATGAGGTATGGCTTAAATCAGTTGGCAGAAGAACTAAGTACTGCAAAAAAGACAGAACAGAGAGAACAGCACAATGCAGTCTGCTCCTGGAGAAAAGGGGACTCAAGGATCTTCTAATATTTAAGAGACATCATTGATGATATAAGAGAAACTGCCAAGGACAGACTAACATAATTGACAAAGCTTTCTACTAATACAGCAATAACTTACAGACATGAGTTTTATGTGGAGTATGTACAAGGGTCTGCCTTAATCAAAAGTGCTATTAACAGTTTTTAAAAAAAGAACCTATTTTAGATGAAAAAATTTACAGGGATAGGATGTGAAAAGACACTTGTCACAAAATGAAATACAATGTGGTTGAATGCACGAAGTGATAAGTTATATATGTGCAAGAAAATGTAAAGTAAAACATACATTATTTAAGGATGAAGTCACTTAGTCCTGGAGCTTCGTTGAGTAAAGGAAGGAAGAACTTGCATGCCACTCACATGGGGATACTGAGAATGTTTCGGTTCTAATTCCAGTGCTATTGCTGTGACAAATACCTTGATCCAAAGCAACTGAGGAAGAATGGGAGTTTATTCTATCTGACATTTCCAATTATCAGCTCCTGCTTAAGGGAAATTAAGAGGGGAAGTCTAGCAGCTAGTCACATCAAATCCACAGTCAAGAGCAGGGAAGAATGGATGCACATATGCTGCCTGCTCTTTTCCTTTTATACTCACTAGCTTTCTTAACCTTATAGAGTTCCTGTCAGAGCCCATGACAGTCCCTCTTCTGACATGCCCATATGCCAGAATGGTCTAGTTAATTCCTCCTAAGATTCTCTCCCCTGGCAATTCTAGTTTAGGTCAAGTTGATAGTTATAAGGAATCAAAACCAAAAATTGTAAATGCAATGTTGAGAAAAAGATTGAATTTCAAACCAATTTTCATTCTATGTAACAATGCAAACAACGGCAATTCTACAAAGGATAAATGCTTAAATGTATACAAAGTGCACATGCTGGGACATGTAAGATAGAAGGACTGAGTTCAGACAGGTCCCTAGGTGAAGAAGCACTGAATGCGATGCATCTGTGTGGGTGAGAGAAACCCACAGCCTCACTCATCACCTGCATGTTCTCCTTGATCCTCGCCTCATTGACACTCTTTGCAAGGACCACAACCCCACGCTGCACCTGGTAGCGAAGGGCAATCAAGGCTGGAGTTCGCTTGTACTTTTTTGCCATGGAAGCAAGAACTGGATCATCCAAGAGAACAGGGGTGCTCTGGTCCACCCTAGAATAAGAGGGAAGGCAGGATCAATTCCTATGTCTCTGCATTTGACTTAATAAGAACTTCTGAGACAAGGGTTTCCCAAATGCAGCCCCTATCCCTGCACAACTATAACCATCATTCATTCTCCCCAAATTTCAAAGTCTCCCTAATTGCAAGTCGTTTAAGAAGGAACTCTAGAAACAGAATTGCAAGACTGAATATATAGCAGCATTTACTTCCAGTGGTTGAATTCATAAAAGTCCATATTACCAATGTTCCATCCTTTGAGTACCTAGAGCACTGTAAGCAACCAGGACAATGTCTTTTGACTTGCAGAAATCCAGAAGTTTCCTCTGATTGAGATAAGGATGGCATTCCACCTGAAGAGAGGAGATGGTGAGATGTCATATTATATAGAATCCCATGTTATTACTAAGAAGATAGTTTTAAATGAAATTAGTTAAATTAGGAAAACATGTGTAACATGAAATGTGAATTTGAATACTTCAAAACTCCTGTGATGTTTGAAGCATGTTATCTGATATCATAGATGTGGCTAACAGTAATTCAAACCAAGACTGTGCTGCAGTCTATGACCACATAGCAGAAGACAAAAAGAAAGAAAGAAAGCAAGAGAGAAAGAATAAAGAATATATGATTTTAGAGACATGATCATAAAATCTTAATTGACACATATTGATTGCCTATAATGATGAGTTTCATGAATATATATATATATATATATATTCATATATGTATATATATATATATATATATATATATATATACACATACATACATATAGGTATATATGCAGTAATGTCATATATGTTGTATTACACCTTCCCATCATTTTATTTTCCCCCTTTCCACAATTTACATCCATTCCTCCTGGATTTTATTCCTAATAGTTTTAAAGGATAAAGGTTTCCCTCTAATCTACTAAGTGGATATAATATTAAACATACCCATGACCTTATATTTATACCACTGATTAATGCACATCTCACCCTCATCAGAAAAAAATCTTTTAGTTTTAGAAGGCAATTAATTCAGAGACACACAAGTGGTCAGTGGGTGAAGAATGTGAGACTGTAGAGTACTGAGCCTTAAAAGAGCCATAAGAATCATGGCCCTTCCTTAGGCTTAGGAATTACTGCAGAAGAGTAGGCAGACTGATCCCAAGAACCATTGGCATTGAATGACTGCAGAAAACTGTGTTCTGGAGATTGACAGGCTGTTGCACACCTGATGTCACGGCAATTGTGACAGCATGCACTAGATCTGCACACAGTCAAGGCAGCCATATTCCCAGCAGGGATCCCGAGCTGAGGTGTTACTTGCAATTGATGGCTGCTGAGAGACAGAGAATAAGTTTTCTCAAGGATAGCCCCCCCCCAGCAGCTATCTATGGTCCAGTAGATGCCACTATAATCATGAACTTACTGACAAATTAATAGACTTAGTGAGTGGTCTGACTTTATATCATATACATACCACCAAGAAAAATGGGATTCAGCAGGTTGCAAATATATATATGTGTGTGTGTGTGTGTGTGTGTGTGTGTGTGTGTGTGTACACATACATATGTGCACACACACATACATATGTAACAAATTAATAAAAAAAAACAGGGCTATCAAGTTGAGGTCGTACAAGATTCACAGGAGAGTCACTGGGATGGAGGAAAGTGATGTTATTCTATTACAATTAAAACACATTAAAAATGAAATAAAACAATTTAAAAGAACTAGAAAAAGCAACAAAAAGTCCAGCACAGCATATGGAGTTGGGAGAGAAAAGAAGAGAAATGTAGGGAGGGATTAGAGCTCAGGGGATCGAGCCATATTAGATCAAACATTTCATATGGATGTATAAAGTCAAATAATAAAACACTTTTGAGGTCTAAGTTCCAGGAATTTTTTTTTACAAAGTAACAAATCTGAGATGAAGCTACTCTATTAAAAAACTTGGGGTATAAATACCTGTTTTCTTTATAAGGAGTCATGACTGATATAGAGGAGGATCATATAATGGACTTTCAGAGCTTTGACTATAAAACAGCCTGATAAAACAAGCACTTGATGAATCACTCATGAGGAATAATCTACAGGCTGAAGCAAATGACTTTATAAAGGCCTCAGAAGTGGTATTTCAGCAGATGTCAGCATTAACAGAAAAATAAACATCAATTCAGGTAAATTCAGTAAATAATAATCAATGATTTCAGTGTAATGTGAACATGAGGAAGACACACATACATATGACAGAGAGAGAAAGAGAGAAAAAACAAGAGAAAGAGAGAAGGAGAGAATGTAAACCTTTTTGTATCTACTGGTGGTCATTACAAGAGTAACTCCTTCTAGAACATCTGTAGCTAAAAGTAATAAAATATCTAATAGGTAAAATTATAGCATCTCTATCTACAGACCATACCTGAATTTTGCAGGAGAAGACAATCAGTAGAAACATAAAGAGATGTTTATGGGAAAGGGGATGAGTAGTACTTCTAAATCCCAACTTAATGAACAACTCTGGCAAATTCACTGATGAGTTATCAAATAATATGGGATAATGAGCCATGAAATACAAATTCCTGCGGGTATCCATGTCACAGTGCAAATGAGTTCAATTTGAGGGCCATAGCACAATAATGACATTTCGTGGACAAAAAATAGCATTTGATGTCAGCACAATAAATCTTTCAGTCATGAGTGGTATTTGCACAGACTTCCAGTAAAACAAGGACCTTCCATTAAAGTACACATATCTGATCAATCCATAACACTTAAAATAGAGGTTGATAGTCAAAGCTGCAACCAACTTTGAAAGAGTAAACAACATATTTCATGTGTATAAGTATAATTCACATTCTGGTGAAATGTGTACATTTTGAGCAGAGGAGAAGAAATATTGATGATGTAAAAGAGTGATTCAAATTTTGTAACTGTTTTCAATGTGGTTTATAAATATTAAAAAAAAACTCAACATGATAAATTTTGTGTCCTCCAGTGTCTACTCTTCATTTTGAGAATGTGAGCTACTCACAGCAGGATAGGGAAAAAGCCTTTCCAACAAGAAACAAGCATAAAATTTCGAGAAAAACATATACAATTTTTAAGTGTTTAAAAGCAAATAATGGAATCTTTCATGGCACTAATTCTAGAATTTAGGAGGCTAAGTCAGTGTGTGTGTTTGGGGTGGGGAGGGATGCATGCCACTGTATAATTTTGGAGGTCATAGAACAACTTGTGAGAGTCATTTCGTTCCTTCCACCATGTGAAGAATCAAACTCAGGTTTTCAGGCTTCACAGCAAATGCATTCACTCACTAATCAGTTGGAATAGTCCCATGATATAAGTTTCATTGGTGCAAGTGTTAGGCATTAGGGGGCTTCATAAACATATGTTAATATAACTGTAGTCTAGATTTTGACCCTCTTCACTCTCATTCCCATTACCTCACATTCCCATAATTTCAATTCAATTATCAAGATTCTTATTAAAGTATTCTTACGTCTATGTTCCTGGTAACAGTTAAAAAATAATAGCCTTGAGATGTACCAACCTTTGTACAAAATCTTAGGCTCTATGAGGAGTCATCACAGAGTCTAGATGTGCAACAAGGAACGGACTTACTAAGTTTTCACTATTATATAGTACAGTAAAGAATAAACTTGATCAAGTATTCTGAGGGCTAAGTTTATAGGCTGAAATACCCAGTGGGTGGAGACTTCAAATTGAAGAGATTTTTATCAATAACTGAAAAGTAAATATAAATTCAAATAAGGGAAGTAATAAAATCAATAATATCATAATAATGAGTACACAAATAAGATAGTTGTACATAAAGAAATAAAAAGCCGTCCTATATGCTATTATCTTTGGGAGTTACTAAGATTCTTTTCTCAGAACATTAGTAACTAAAGGTGCAAACTTTTCCAGTAAGTACAGCTGAAAGAGAGAATTAGTATTGCCAAACTGCAAAATAACTAATATACACAAAATCTTGGATAGATTCTCAAATATTATGCAAATGATCACCATAAATGATGCGTTCCTGTTTCATAAATCATCATGTATCCATATCACAGTAATTGCAATAGAGGAAAATGTTGACAAAGAAGAGCTACGGCTGAGACTGACATCACCACAAGATAGCATTACCACGCAATCAAATGGATCACCAGTAAGAGTGGGACAATGCATCACCACATGATATTTTATAAATTCACCATATGAATGTCAGGACAAGGAAAGATGTTTCCTAGCCAAAATATTTAACATTAGTGTAATAAGACATTCAAACTTAACTAATTATACAAGCTTGATATGGTAGAATAAACAATCTTGATTTAAAACATAACCATCTGAATAAATACGGTACTTCAAATAGCCTTCCAGATGTCATTTGGGGAAAGATTGGCCAACAGGAAAGCATAAAAGAGCTGGGGAAAACTTTGGGAAAGATATGTAAATCACATTTTTTATTAATAAGAAAATAACCAAA
This sequence comes from Cricetomys ansorgei, assembly GCA_026225945.1. Taxonomy (NCBI): domain Eukaryota; kingdom Metazoa; phylum Chordata; class Mammalia; order Rodentia; family Nesomyidae; genus Cricetomys; species Cricetomys ansorgei. Next base: position 28,287 of record JAMJFZ010002903.1, read on the forward strand.
TAAGGTTATTTCAGAAAACAGGAAATTTTCACTATGAGTTGATAATTCATAATAGAGTGGGAGCTGGAGAGATGTCTCAGTGGTTAAAGAAATTGCTACACAAGGAAGAGGCATGGAGTTCAGATCCCAAGAACCTACATAAATTTGAGATGGAAAGAGCAGTCTACCCACAAGACTAGATTTTGAGGGCAGAGACAAAGAAAAAAAGAAGTAACTCAGCTAGCAAGACCAGCCTTATTAAAAATGGGTTTCAATGACAGACAATGCTTCAGAGAACAAGCTATAGAGGAAGACTTCTGATACCAACCTCAAGTTCCTACAAATACATCTACACACACAAACACACACACGTGTGTGTGTGTGTAAACCATGAACATATACAGGAAAAGAAATCAGACGGCAAAGAATGTTAAAGACCCTCTCTGTTCTCATAATGCAAATGTAACCGTTAAAGAATATGTATCTTCATTGCTAGAAGATTTATGATATCATTAGAGGCTGATAGTGATATGTACACCTAGCTTTGAAAGGTTTGTCAACAAACTGCACGCATATCTGCATAAGCAATCACATATACACTGCTACTATTTGCAGTCATGTGAAATGTCAGCAACTTTGGACAGGGATAAGGAATTAAAGAAGATCTGTACTAGTCATTCAAATTTTTTAAGAGTCTTAAAGAAGTCATAAAATTACATAAAAATGGTTATTAAAAGCACATTATTTTTTCTTATTTTAATACTTGAATATCTAGTGATTTGGCCCTTATATGCAAAATACATAAAGAGCACACCCCTCATTTGCTATTTGTAACTATTACTAGTCTGCTGAAAGTCGTTGTAAATACCTGAGAGAATGGAGCCATGGGTACAAAGGATATGCTCAGGAACAAAGTCAGTTGAAGTACTGTTTCTCAGTACTAATTTTACATTTCTAAATACTATCAACACAAACAATAAAATTCTTGCCTCTAACCTGGATGAGAATTGTAGTCTGCTGTCATTCTTAATGTAAATAATTCTTTATCCATGATCAATAAAAATATGAACCCCACAGAAAGCCAGACAAGCATTGTAGCCAATAGCCACTGTGTGAGCTCACCCAACTTGATGAGACATTTAAGATACACACCTATCAGAACTGGCAGACCAGACTACATGTCATGACAAGAATTTATCTGATCTCGGCTGTTTTGGTGATTCAAATACTCTGTCCCCTCATCCAAAGACCGATTTGCATAATGAAGGAAACTTCAGTCTAGTATCATCATCAAAACAAGCATTCTACAGCCCAACTATGTCACATTTGCATTGGGGGAAAGCAAAGCCCAAGGGAAGTATTCTTTTCAGGTTGCCTGAGACTGTGAGAGAGTGACTACAAGAATTCCTCCACAGCAACTTTGCTCATAACCACAGGGGCCGAGCCAGAGACCAGTAAGCAGGTGCAACTCATGAAGAAGCAAATATCTTAATCACACACAGATCTAAGTAAAACCAACACCTGCAAATGATACTAACTGCCAAGGCTTATGCAGCCCTTCCACCAAGAATATAGGAAAGGATTATTTTAAAGTTACATGAACCAAATTAGAAATAAATTTCCCCAACTAAGCAACATCTGTTAATTCACAGAATCCTTGTTTCCAGGTAATCTAAAGCTTTCTCTGTCATCTAAGCAAAAGTCCTTACAACCTTCCTCCATTAAATATTTTTCATTCTTAATTCATCAATTATAAGTTCACCTTTCCCTTTGAGTGTGATCAATGACTGCAGTCTAATTGATCATCCATACCTCCATAGTCTTTTACTATAAAAAAGACTTGCCAATATTTTCCTCTAAGACTACATAGACAAAACACAATCAAGTATCATAAATGTCCTGTGCATCAACACTCTGCTGTTGGCTTGTGCTGGTCCATAAAGCTAAGATGAAGGTTAGAAGAGTACTTAACAGCCAGTAGCAAGAAGGAAAATGAGGGAATAGACAAGAAGAAGAGAAGACTGAGGATTCTCACCTGGTTGCACACAGGCTTGTGCTTGAGCCCTGGCTTGTTCAGGATCATCTCCAACTGCCTGCGGTTAAAGTTGGAGACTCCGATGGATTTGGCCAGACCTGCATCTTTACACTTCTCCATGGCCTAGGGAGCAAAATAGTCAACAAATATTTCATGGGGATGCATGCCACCTCATTTCTGTTACATTAAACTAATGCATGCTAAATTAAAACAAAACAGCTCTGAAGCAAAACATCATGTCAAAAACTGAAATTACTTCAGGTTTTTTCTGAGAAATATGGCATACAACACTCTCAGAAGCTAATTTGTAACCTGATTTTTTTTATCTCTCCCCATTCACCCATGTGTTCTTTAAAACTAGTACTCACTTCCCAGGTGTCACAAAAATTCACTGTGTCAAATATTAATTTTCCATGTTCATCTACTGGGAAATTGTCTTCTCCTGGCTGAAACAGAAAGAGATGGTAAAGTAATCTTTCAACAAATGGAGTTTTGAAGCATTGGCATTGCTTCTAAAGAAAGGGAGGCTGTGAACTAAACCTGTGAAGAATTGATGGATCACATTTTATGTAATTATTTTTCTCATGTATTCTGAATATGAAACGCTCTTGGGTCATAGCATTCTATTTTCCTATTTATACCATATATGTTCCTAATTATTGCATCTCTGGGGCATTTTGGTGTGTGATAGTTGACTACTATGATGGTTTAGGCTGACTACATGATAGATAGGTGAAGACTATTTCTCTTTCTCTCAGCATTCCTTAGTTGCCTATAGTTCTTTGTATAGGGTTAAGGTCCCATAAGATTTTCCCTTTCCACATTTACATGTCCACTGGCTCTTGTTCAGGTCTTCTTTAGTCAGCCATGTTGGTGAGACTTCAATATTGTGTAGCTTCTCTGATATCTCTTGAATGGAATCTCACAGCAAACTTTCTACTCCTCTGCCTCTTACAACCAATCATTCTGTCCCCTCCTTTAATATGATCCCTGTGCCTTAGCAGGAATTGTATATTAGATGCATGGAACCTACAGCTGTCACATCACGAAACCATCTTAAATACAAACTATACTATAAATTAAATGTTTCTGGTGATCTAAACAGCATACTTTCAAGGATGCTGGGCAATGTATGAGGTACAGGTCCACATAGTTCAGCTGAAGTCTCTTCAGTGACTGCTCCAAGGAAGATCTCACCAGCTCTGGGCGATGGCAAGTACACCACAGCTACAGTTGAAGATGGAATTCAGGTGGAATTAATAAATTCTAATAATTTAAAAATGTATTTCATCAAATATAGAGGCATTTTCTACTGATTTGAAATTTTATGCATGGGGAAATGTTCTACTTCTTCCTAAATGTCTTTTAATCTGATCTAATCATGCAATAGTCGTAAGTTTATTATGAAATAATCTTGGGAATTATTCAAGACACAATATATCAATCAAGTAATATTAATGTTCCCATATTTATTATGTTTCACTGATTTGAAAATGCACAGTAAGAGTCCAAGTCAACTCAATATGAGAGAGTTGGTGGTGGAAGTGTCTGCACATGTGTGTGCTATTTCACTTCTTCAGTATGCAAATGGGGAGGTCAGATATCAATCTTCAGGCCCTGCCTCTGTACTCTGTGCCTGATGGAATTTTCATTTATATAACTTTAGGGAAGTATTTTCATAATTATTTTATATTTCAGAAATAATACAAAAAAGTATAGTAACATAATGATTAATATCAAAACTTATATCTTATTTTCTCTCTTGGATAAAAATATCTATCCAATACTTTCAGGGTCATGACAACTGTTAGAAAGTTAATCAAAAGATGAGTAAGGCCACCGTCTTCCATACTCCAGGATATATTATATTCCTATGAACTGAGAATTACTAATGAGAGGCATCAAAGCAAATTATATTCATGATTCTAAAAACAGCCACGATGAACAAGCCTTTCTCTGTCAATCAACACTGCATCCTATATGATAATACATGTGAGTAAAATACACCAGTAAGAATAATTCACTTACAATTACTGATACAATATGAACATCTCTTCAAAGATCATGGTCCATTCATGGGTACAGTATGGAAACAAATACCTTTGATGTATAAAATATATCTTCTCTCCTCACAGTGCCATCTGCAATCTTGCTTCGGATGGCCTCTCCAACATAATCTTCATTATTATAGACAGAAGCAGAATCAAAATGACGGAAACCAGCATCTATAGCTATTTTGGTGGCCTCCTTAATCTTATTCTTGGGAAACTGTAAAACAACAAGAAGTAGCATGTGTTGATAGATATTCATGATTCAGAATGCATTTCGGAACAAACTGGGATCTTCTGTGGTATCAACATTTCCTCATATCTTTTTTTTTCCCTAAAGATTCCAAGTTTATTGTGACCCTTGTCTATGGCTGACAAGAGTAGAGCAATCTGGGAATCTCTTATGTTCTTGGCACTCACAGATTAGCCAATTGCACAGGAGGTCTCCACTAGCACCTAGGATCCAGGACTTACTCACCGAGATTCTTAAGAATATTAAACAAAATTTATACAGAAAATTATGCTCCATTTGACAAAATAAAATAAAATTCTGTGCAAGAGAGTGCCCCAGCCTCTTCCAAGACCCTGAAACTATTCCAGGAAATCTGTTTTTGGTGCTTGCATAAGAGGAACAGCTGCCTCTTCCCAGAGATAACTGGTGATTGCAAAAGAAGTTAACAGACCTGCAGTTTCAAAAATGCTTAGTAAAAAACATCTAATTCCCTAGTCTGCCCAATAATGATCCTCCCTTGTACCTTCCTTACTTTTACTTACAAAACTCCAGCTTAAAAGATATTATCTGTGTTCTCTTAAACTCTGGGCACTGAGTAACTGAGTGCTGTGCCATAATCACAGCATTGCAGGAACTTGAGATTCTTCTTCTCTGGCATCAAGTAAATCCTGCTCTAGCTGATCGAAGTAATTCAATCTCCTCTTTTGTTTCTTCCTACAAACTTAATTCTTATGCTGTGGATCTTCTATGAGTTCCCTTCCAGGAAATGTAGACAGAACACATCAAATTTCCCAAACACTGAACTCATAAAACATGCTCTTTCTGATGTTTAAGTAGAAGCTGTTCACAGCCTCCCTTCAAAGATCTTCATTCTCAATTTGTTACATAAAACACTTGACTAACACGGCCTCAAATCCTGTCTCCATATCAAAGTATGCATATGGGAGGCCCAGTGTTTGTCTGGGCAATGCAATTGCCATGCACATATTATGAAATCACCTCTAGCAATGGGAAATGGGAAACCTGAACAGGGCACCTCCTATAACCAGGAAAGAATTACAGGTGTGAGACTGAGACACCATCCCAACTACAAAACCATTGATCTACAGGGAATCTATGGTTCCCTACTGAACCCAATTGGACAATGAAGGGCAGAATCCCAGCTCAATGTCTGATTTTGCAAGGCAGGCCAGGAACTAGAGTCTGGAGAGCCAGGAGATGATTTCTAATGATATCCTGCTCTACTCATAGAAAAGCGCCTAGCCCAATATTCATCAGAGTGACTTTGTCCAGCAGTTGATGTGAGCAGATGCAGAGGCCAAGAGTGAACTATTGTGCAGACTTCAGGGAACCCTACTTTAGAGAGGGAAGGGGATTGCAAGGACCAGAGAGATCAAAGACACCAGCAGAACAAGCCCCATGAGGTGAAATAATCAGCATCGTTGGGGGCACACAAAGCCTTATATAGAACCCGTAGTGTCCCCTAGGTATGTCTTGTAGTTGTCTGGCTCGCTGTTCTTAGAAGCTTCCCCAAGCTGGAAAAGAAGAGTCTGACCCTTTTGCTGTCCGTGGGACACTTTTGTTCATGGTGGGTTTCCTAGTCTATCTTTTATGAAAGCATTTGTGCCTGGCCTTGTTCCATCTTGTTGTGCCATGTTTGAGCAGTAACCCTAAGAAAATTGCTCTTTTCTGGGGTAGGTGGGTGTAAGGGTGGGTTGGGCAGTGGGGTAGAACTAGGGGAGAGAGCAGATGCCTTTATCTGTGGGGTGGAGGGAAGGAAGGACTGGGATGAAGTTGTATTATATGAGAGAAGAAAAATATAAGCGCACTTGATGCTCAATTATTTTACCAGGAATGGCATGTCACATTTTCTTTATTTATTTATTGAGTGATGTGCATGTGAAATTTTTCCATATATCACCAACCATGAAAACTGCTACTGCTGGGTGGTAGTGGCAAATGTAATTTTTCCCAGCACTTGGAGGCTGAGGCAGAAGGATCTCTATGAGTTCCAGGACACCCTAGTCTACAGTGTGAGTTCCGAGATAACCAGAGTTGCAATGGAGAAACCCAGTCTTAAAACAACAAAAAGAAGTAGATAATTAATTAATTAATTAATTTTGAGACTCTGATATCACAAAGATGCCAATCACCCAAGAAAAGAGAAAATTTATAGAAGATAAGCCATTCTCACAAAAACACTATTGTCAGAATTAGTGGAGAATTCAAGACCAACAAAAACCACTTAATCAATTTTTAAAAGTGGGTAAGTCATCTGAACAAACTTCTCCAAAGCAGAAATACATATAAGCAAATATTTAAAGGCTCTATAACATTCATTTTTAGGCACTGAAGCAGAAGGAAATGAACTTAAAGAAAGACACAATTCCAGTATAATCACCTGGACTCCAGGGATCACACCCTGTCTCTGAGCAGATTCTCTTACTTCTTTTCCTCTAATCTGGGAAAATGAGAACCCCAAACCTCCAGTATCACCAGGAGGTGAGAGACTTTACCACTCAGATGGACTAACACTCATTCTGGCTCTATTTCCTCTGAACCCTACACAACAGAAAGACTGTTTATTTACCTCTGAAGGTACAGCAGTACCAATGCCCAACATTGGAATGAAGTGACCATCATTTAGTTCCACGCATTGACATTTGGAGTTCATTGTGAGTCACTCTTCTGGGTAAGCTGGCTCTGCTTGCTGTCCTCCTTCACAGGGCATTCAAGTAATGGGAGTTCCTCCTCTGTCCTCCTGGTTAATGAATAGTCCATGACATGTGGGAGGAGTTAAGCTGATTTCCACATAGGATAAAATGGGAACGAGTTAACTTACTTCTAAGAAAGAGAATCTTTTGTTTTCTTGTATTGTAATTTTTTTCTCATGTAATTAATCTTGATTAATCTTTTACATCACTCTAAATCTCCCAGTTCCTCCCTATATCCCCTCCCATCAATTCTACCCCCTTCTGACTCTCATTAGAATAGAAACAGTTTTTTAGGGAATATAATATAATATAATGATAGATAAAATAAGATAAAACAAAAACTAATGTATGTGAATAGGACAAAACAAACAAACAGAAGGAAAAGAGCCCAAAAATAGATACAGCTCAAAGCACAAGAAATAGATACAGACAAAGATGCTCACCCTTGCTACCACACTCAGGAATCCTATATAAACTCTAAAATGAAGATCATAATATATATGCAAAGAAACTCTACAAGGAAAGGAGAGAAAATATAAATAAATGTATATATATATATATATATATATATATATTATATATATATTTGTAATAAAAATTTAAAAATTAGCTAAAGTTTTAAAAAATGCTGTTATAACATTCTTAGACAAGGAACCTCCAAAGATGCTGTTGACTTCTCAGCAGATTGTATTTATATATTTCTCCCTATACTTTTTATATGGAAAACTATGTATTAAATATATGGACAAATATATGAAATAAAATATCTGCCTATTAAAATAACAATAATAATCACAGTAAAAGAAGATATCAGTAAAGAGTGGCCACATGGGAGGTTCAGTGAAGGCATGATAAGAGGAGAGAAATGTAATATCGTAATTAAAAATGAAAATAAAAAGCACTATAACACAAAGCAGGAGCTAAATAAAACAGCAGTTTGTCCCTGCCTGCAAAACAACTCCTGGCCTTGGAGTGTTTGAATGTGTGCTCTTCACAGCAGCTTGTAATTACTCCTCCCAAGAATAAAGTACCTTTCCTGTCTGAGGAACTTGTCCCTCACCTGCCTTACGCCTTGATTTTCTGCCTGTAATTCATATCCTGCTTGAGATACTACTGCCTTCCAAGGCTAGTGCAGGTGCCTTCAATGGTTCTCACTGAGTAAAGACCTCCACTACAGAGTCATGGATTTGGTCTGGGAACTGAACAACTCTCAGAGTGATTGCAATATGCTCTTCTAATGAGAGAAAATGCTGTTAAGGATCTGCTGTCTGTGTGTCTGTGAGAAGTGGCTTGAGGATGACAGTTCTTTTCTCCAGGTTTCAATCATAAGCAGAAAGTCCCTGTCGCCACTTAAGAACCAATATCCACAGATTCTAGAAATTAAAACAAGGAGATGATAAAACTATAGGGGTGTACAATAAAGTCCAAAAAAATCTCAACATACACTTAACATTCTCAACAGTACTTAATGCATGTAAGCACTCAACAGTGCTAGCTAGCCACAGCAATATCTTGTTCTTGGAGAGTTGGATATCTATGATGTGTCTAAGATAGGGGCCGACTACAACAGACGGTACCCAACAGACAGTGTCTCACAGAGGTTCTTAGCCTCAGTACAATGAGATCTGCAAACCTAGAATGTTTCAGTCTCTGAGATTTGCTACTGACTGAGTTCACTCTGGCTGGCTATCTTCTGAAATAACTCTTTCCATTCTGATCTGAATTATGAAGTGAAATGGTATGAAAGGGCAGAACTAATGCCAATTTAAATTCAAATTCCACTTTAAAACAGAGACAAAGTTCAAGTTCACAGGAAAATGAGAAAAGCCTAGCCTTCAGAGCCCACCAGTAAAAGAAAAACAAGTGATTGTTGGGTACTTGTTTGGGAACTAAGATGTGTCATTTCTGGGTGATGATTACTCTGACCATGATTATTAGTGAGTTTCTGATTGGTTAAGTATTATGACTAACTTGTTTATATTGGCACAAAATGTTTTTGTTTTGAAATCTTCAATACTTTGTACAATTTTGAGAATGGGCAATAGCTCTGAACTTTCATTTCAGAGTAAGTCACTGGCTGGTCCAGATTTCTTTCTTCTCTTTTTATTTTCTCTTCTTATGCTTGAACTCAATAAAATTTTCTTTTCATTCAACAACTTGTGTGTCAGCATAATTGAATCATAAGGACCCCAACAACAGAAGTATAGAACAAACTATAAAATATAAATCGTCTGCTTCTGATTCTCTTGCTTCTCACTCTGAATTCTGTCTTCTCTCTCTCTGCTTAGTCTCCGATTCTACTTGTTGTGGGGTCCTTTCGATCCCTGAGACACACAAAGCTATTCATAGTCATTACATTCTGGGGTCTGAATTGCATAGCTGGGTCCCAAGATTCCCAACACCTGCATTCACTAGGTCCTCTGGTTCCATTGTTTCTGTACAGTTTCGCTACTGCTCTGGGAGTTTTGCAGAGCTGAAAGCATTTTTTTTCTTTGATTTGTCTTTTTAAATTCCAAATTTCATTCCTATGGTTGTTTGTCAACCTTGGGCATTCTCTGGCTCTTCTCCAATTTCCATGTGTTCAGCTAATCTTTTCTTTTGTTTAACTGTCTACTGCCCAAAGATGTAGACTTTTATTTTTAACATCCAAGGCTCCTTCAGATGTCTTCTGTGATGCTCAGACCTCTATGTATTAGACTCATCATTCCAGGTCTGTGCCCATAATCCAGCAGTCCCAGTGGCCCAGACTTATAGATTTCTCTTAGAGCACTGTATCAGTGGCTCCCGGTAACTTGTTTTGTTACATCATGCCAGGTAATACAACAAGTCAGAAGAGAAAGAAACTCCAGAAAGCAAAGTCCAGTAAAGTACGCTCAGGGCAGCTCCTAGAGGACAGACATTATATATTTGCAAAAATAATGAGCAGAAATCTCCTGAAGGAATAGAAGAAAGAGAAAAGAAATAAGCATCATGAAGAAAGGACTGAGAAATTAATAAATAAATGAGGAACAATGCTCCAAGGTAATAGTCACAGATGGAGGCCCTTAGAAATAAAACTATCAGCTAGGAGCAGGAAAATGCAAAGTTCTTAGTGCTTTTCCTAATCATGGAGAACTATGTTCACTCCCACCACTGGAGCTGGCACATTGTTTCACAAACTGACTTTATGATAGCTGTGTTGTGTGTGTGTGAAGCTCAAGATGTTCAGTTTGAGGTCTATGAAGAAGGGTGTACGTTTCCCCTTAGTGGTGGTGTAAAAGAATGCCAAACTGCCAAGGACTTTGCCAGATATTTCTTCCCACTGGCCCAGGTGTGCCCTGACTGCTTTAGGAAGACTTGGCTGGAGTCAACGAAGCCTGCTTAGTTAAACGGAACAGCTTTTTTTTTCCCTGCAAATATGTCTGCAAGTGGTAACTCCACACCATGAGACAACTCTTCCTGCAGACAAGAATTAGTAATCTATTTATTTAAAAATCTGGAAAGTGTTTAATCAGGATCAGCACACAAAAGCTGTCTTCCAGAACTGGCCAAGGTTGTCAGGTCTCCTGCTGCTAGTTGAACTTGGTACTGTAAGAACTACTCAGGTATTACTAGTTTTGAAGGCATGAAAGGATCATGGAGAGCAACTGATTTTTGGCACCCTGAAGAGGGCCCAAGAGAGGCCATTAGTAAAGGTACAGCCCAAAGTAGCAGTTAAAGGCTCAGATGAAGGTGTCCTGTAGAGAAATGTAGGCTTGGCACCACGAAAAGAGTCCAGGAGAGGCTATTGCTGAAAGTGCAGGCCAGTTGCACGAAGAGACCCCAGCAGTTTTTGAGATGCAAATACCACAGGATAACCACCAAGAACAGCAGCAGCAATGAAATGGAAAAAATCAGACCATAGAGGACAAAGCTGTGTATGCCGCAGATGGCAGAGCCCCACAGTGTCAACACACCGAAGCTGTCTTCCAGAACTAGCCAAGGTTGTATCCCTTGCTGGTAGCTGAACTTGGTACTGTAAGTCACCCAGGTGATGTTGTTTTTGAATGCATGGAGGGGCCATGGAAAGCTGCTGTCCAAAGACATTGAGAACAGCATGATAGATGTTTGGTTTCATTTGGTCCTGTGCATTAGCAACTCATGATTGTTCTTTTTGTAAATAGTTTTGCTGATGTAGTGTTAAATTGTGTTGTAGAGATAAAGCATTTGACAGTTCTGTTATACAGAAAAGAGAAACTCTTGTGGGAGTTTATTTTTAGTTGTGTTTAAAATAATTATTTTTGTGCACTGTTGGAAAAAGGAATGCTTAGGCCTTGAAATTTTGTATTGTCTGCAGGTGTTGGAGTTCTGTGGGTGTTGTTTAATTGCTAATAATCTGCATGTGCTATCTGAATACCTGAGTTCTGAAAGAATGAAAACACCTGAGCTGAAAGCTCAGGGTTCCACTGTCACTCAAGTATGGTGCTGGCCATGAAGGTGGTTCCCTCTACTGAGGTCTGGCAGGGTTTGTTTGAGTTTATGAAAATGCCTCCTTGTCTTCCTTGGTGAGCCCACACAGTGGTGTACAACTACATTAGCACAAACAGAAGACAAGATTAGCTGGACCAACATTCTTTCTGAATTCTAGCTGAATCACACAGGCCTCTATGTGACCCCTTCAGTCAGGCCTGTAGATGTGATCCCTTTCAATCTACCATTCAAGCCTTTCAATGTGACCCTTTGCTAAAGCAGCCATGCTGCTGGATTAAAGTATTAAATGTTCCTCTATAAGACCCATACTAGTTTGCTTCTGTTTCTGAATAGACACCTACCAAAAGCAACTTGAGGAAGAAAGGGTTAACAATATCTCATAGACCCTCCTGAACTATACCATCTGTATACTGACCCTGAGGAAACACTTTCCAGAAGATTTCACCTCAATGATGCAAGTACCAAGAAATATAGCCATTTCTGCAGTCCCAGCCAGTCAGCATCAATTGTCCCAATAAAGCAAAAGTCACTTCCACAGATTCTCAATCCAAACTCTCACACAAGTGACCTGATAGAGTCTGCGCTTCCCTCTGAAACTCCATAAGCATAGTCTTCACCCCTCTTGGGACCATGAAGGCACCAGCTACCACGCTGAGAAAAAGTTAGGACTGAAGAGTCTCCAGCGGCTTTTCTGGAAGTAATGGAGGCTCTTTGGCAGTTTACACCATATGACCCTACCCAGCCAGTCCATAAGGCCACTGTGGCCATGGCTTTTATCAACCAAGCAACCAAGGATATTAAGAAGAAGCTGCAGAAGTTAGATGGGCTAGGAAAGAAGTCCTTGAAGGAGCTGGTACAGATGGCTGAGAAAGTGTATAGCCATAAACCAACCTCCAGTGTTCATGAAGTTAAAACCCGGCAGACCCGGTGGCCATTCGCCAGTACCCCATGTCAAAGGATCCCAAGGAAGGAAAAAAACCACACATTGGTAAGCTTCTGGAGTTGGAAGTGTTCACAAGGTGCCAATCTGCCTGGAACATTCCTCTACTGTAAAAAAAAAACCCGGGACCAATGATTATCAGCCAGTGCAAGACCTGAGAGAAGTCAATAAAAGGGTTATAGACATACACCCCATGGTCCCTAACCCTTCTACTCTACTAAGCTCTCTTCCACTGTCTGGACAGTGGTATATGGTCCTGGACCTGAAAGATGCTTTCTTTTGCCTCCCCTTGGCAATTAAAAGCCAAACCTACTTCGCCTTTGAATGGCATGATCTGAGAAGCCCAAGATGGGTCTTCTTTATCAAGTGAGACCCCAAGAAAGACACTGAGGCACGAATCGTTGCAAGAGCATGAGGTTTATTGTACCAACACATCCTTCCGACGAGTAGGGGTGGACCTCCATAGAGTCCCCATGCAGGGGGCCAGGAGGCCGCCCTAAGGGGATTTTCAAACTTGCTTATATACTCGTTTCTTAGCAACCACATAACCTTTAAACTGATTGGTCCATAGCTATGACAGAGATTGGTATATCCCAGGTGCATTTTTTTGCAGCTAGGGAGTGCTGAGCTGAAACTTATTCATATGTGAATATAACTGGAACTTTTCCTTATCTGGGTGCCAAGGTTTCCGGGAAAGTTTAGGTAAAGATCAGGCCTACTTGTACATTCTCAAGCCTTACTAAAGTTTGGTCAAGTCTTAGCCCTTGCCCTTACAGATCCTGACACGGCATCCATGGGCAGCTGACATGGACCCGCCTTCTGCAAGGGTTCAAAAATTCACCCACCATCTTCGATGAGGCTCGACATCAGAATCTAAGTAAGTTCAAGTCTGACAACCTCCAGGTAACTCTTTTGCAGTATGTGGACGACCTCTTACTTGCAGCTGATAGCCAGGAGACGTGTCTACAAGGGACTGAAAGTCTGTTGCAGGAGCTAGGAAAGCTTGGTTACCAAGCATCCACAAAGAAGGCTCAGATCTGCAAGGAACAAGGAAATTACCTGAGGTATCTGTTGAAATGGGGGCAGCACTGGTTGTCTCCTGCTTGAAAAGACACCATCTTGCACATACCACTGCCCCAGACCCACAGCTGACACGAGAGTTCCTGGGGTAGGCCAGGTTCTGTCGACTGTGGATTCCGGGGTTTGCAGAGTTGGCTGCCCCTCTCTACCCAATTACTAAGAATTCTGCCCCTTTTGTCTGGGGAGACTATGAGGAACAAAACTTTGATCAGATCAAACAAGCTCTGGTATCAGCACCCACCTTGGGACTGCCTGACGAGACTAAGTCCTTCCAATTGTTTGAAAATAAGAGCGTCCCTAAAGGAGTGGTGACCCAAAAGTTGGGGCCCTGGAAAAGGCCTGTGGCATACCTGTCCAAGAAATTGAGCCCTGCCTAAGGATGGTAGCCACTGTGACCTCCCTGGTAAAAGATGCAGACAAGTTGACTTTGGGACAAAATTTGGCAATTACTACTCCACATGCTGTGGAAGGCATAATTAAGCAGCCACCAGACAGGTGTCTGTCTAATGCAAGAATGACCCATTATCAATCACTTCTCCTAAATTCTGATAGAATTAGTTTCCAGCCACCCTCAGCCCTGAATCCAGCTATGTTCTTGCCCGACCCAGATCTAAGTCCTCTCTGAATGACTGTGCTGAGATCCTGGCGAAGGCACATGGTTGAAAAAAAGACCTGACTGACCAACCCCTGCCTGGTGCTGAGGTAACCTGGTTCACAGATGGAAGCAGTTATCTGGTAGACGGTGAACGTAAGGCAGGAGCAACAGTGGTCACTGAACGGGAGATCAAATGGGCCCCAGAGAGCAGAACTCATCGCCCTCACTAAGGCCCTACAGATGGGAAAGGATCTTAAGGTGAACATCTATACCGACAGTAGGCATGCATTCACCACAGCCCAGGTTCACAGAGCAATCTACCAACAGAAGGGATGGCTCACCTCAGAAGGATAAACCACCAAAAATAAAGAACAGATTTTGGATCTGCTCCAGGCTCTGTGGGGCCCCCAAAAAGTAGCCATCATGCTCGCCTGGGACATCAAAAAGGGGATGGTTCAATTGTCAGGGGAAACAACCTAGCGAACTCAGCAGCAAGAAAGCTGCCAAGCTCCCCACGGACTTGACGTTGGTGGTAGATGCACTGATGCTGACCAAAGAAACTAAAAGCCCTGTATACACCCAGGAAGAAGAGCAGCAGATAAGGTCAGTTCCTACCAATTATCTAGTTGACAAGTGGTGGAAGACAGCGGAGGGAAATGTGATTCTACCAGAAAAGGAGGCGAGGAGCCTCCTCTGTGGGATGTACCAACAAACACATCCGGGACAAAAGAAACTAGAACAAGCCATCATAACCTCTGGAGTGACCTTCCCAGGACCTAAGAGAAAGATAGAGCAAATGCACAAGAGAGTGAGGTGTGACAGAAAAGTAAATGCCTAACCTCCCAAACATAAGAAGGATACTAGGCCCAGAGGAACCAGACCAGGGGTGTATTGGGAGCTAGATTTCACCGAAATATGTCTAGGGAAATATGGGTACAAATGTTTACTAGTCTTTGTAGATACTTTTTCAGGATAGGTAGAGGCCTTTCGACAAAAAAGAAAACGACCATGGTTGTAGCCTAAAAGCTTCTGGAGGAGATTCTTCCTAGGTATGGATTTCACAAATCCATTGGAATGTGACAATGGGCCTGCCTTCATCTCAAAGGTAAGCCAAGGAGTAAGTACCATCCTGGGGACAGATTGGAAGCTCCATTGTGCCTATCATCCCCAAAGTTCAGGGCAGGTAGAAAGGATGAATCAGACCCTAAAAGAGACCTTAACCAAATTGACCTTGGAGACTGGCACAGACTGGGTGGTGCTCCTGCCTATGGCCTTATTTAGGGCAAGGAATACCCCTTAATACTTTAACTTGACCCCCTTCGAGATTACCCCGACTCTCTTGGTGCCCAGTCTTAACACTGATCCAGTATGTGACCAGGCTGATTAAGACCTACTGTTGAGACTGCAGGTCATACACTCCAAACAGGTTTGAGACTGCAGGTCATACACTCCACACAGGTTAAACTATGGCCTAAGCTATGTACCCTCTGCCACTCAGGTCCCAATCCAGAGCCACACCCTTTCCAGCCAGGCAAGTGGTTCTTGTTTGGTGACACCAAAAGGGAGCTCTCGAGCCACAATGAAAGGGACCATACATGGTTTTGCTGACTATGCAAACAGCCCTCAAAGTGGATGGGGTCGCTGCCTGGACTCATGCCTCACGTGTGCACCCAGCTTCCACACCTATCAGCTGGAAAGCGTCCAGCCCTGGCTGATGACTTTGATATCAACCCTACTGGGGACTCTAATTGTTTTGTTTACTTTTGGGCCTTGTATTCTAAATAAACTAATAACATTCATAAAAGATAGTTCAGTGCAGCTGATGGTACTTAAACAACAATACCAATCCTTGAGGGATAGAGAGAGCATAGAAGGCTATGAGTTAGTTAACTCTGGCTACCAAGGTGTCAATTCTGCTCTATGATTGAAGCAGGGTCAAGAAAAAGGGGAGAAAGAAAGGAAAAGGCTTCAGTTTTGACAAAATCTAGTAGGCCTAAGTTTCATGTTCCTGACAACAAGCCTAAGTTTCATGTTCCTGACAGCACAGTTCCCAGAAGGGCAAACTGAAAAACAATTCACCAATACTGAGAAGAACCACAGGTACAGGGTTCTGAGCCAATCACCCTCGGCTGGGAATTCTCCCACCCCAACAGGGATGTACCCCTTGCCAGCACCAATCAGTTTAAAGGTCAGCAACTGATTATTTTGTGAACAAATGAAAGTGCGCCAAATATTCTATAACTGACTTTGCCTCTAAAAATGCTATAAAACCCAGTGTGAGCTGTTTTCAGGCTCTCACTTCTTCGCTTGCCACATAGGGCAGAGAGTGTTGACATTAGCACGCTAGCAATAAAGCCTCTTGTGTTTGCATTGATATTCAGTCCTGGTGATCTCTCAGGGGTCTTCACCCAGTGGGCACTTCGCTTTTTACAGAAGAAGAAAGAGAGAGAGCTCAAATCATGAAAGAAGCCTGAAAAGCGGCAGTGGGTCCAAGAGCAAAGAGATTGGATGCCCTCAAACTTAGTAGACTGGGACCCTAATACGTACAACTATCACCCAAAACTCTTGATTGAATAAGAGCAGTGGGCTAGAAAGCCAACAATTCTGGCGATAATCCAGGGAAGTCAGGAATGGCCTGCTGGGTTCCTGGAGCATCTCAGAGAAGCATATCAGGAGTTCATATCCATTGATCCAGATGCTCCAGAGAATAAGTGGATCACTAATATTGCCGCGGTTACCCAGTCAGCCCCAGAATGAAAAGATCGCAGTTGTTAGAGATAGTTCTGAAGACATTTAACAATAAAGAACTGGATGAAAGAAAAGATGAAAGGAGGCTAGGATGATGGTAACAGCATTTGGTGAGGGAGGAGTCCATTGTTGCCAAAAGATCTACAAATGCCCAAGTGAGCCCAGAGCCAAGCTGAGAAACGACCAATGTGCCAAGTATAAAATGATATTGGAAAATGAATGTCTGAAAATTGACAGGCCAGAAAAAAAAAATACAACTATCCTCCATCTGAGTGGGTCAGAATGACAGGGCCAAGACTCCATACACTGAGCCCCCAGGAGCCCATGGTCACAGGAAAAATAGGGGCAAAACTCTTCAGTTCCTAAAGACATTGCTGTAGGCTATTCAGTGCTAACCCAACCTCTGGGCCCCATTACTATATTCAAGGGCCCACAGAAACTGGCTTCTATGCCTGGACCACAAAAGGAGAAGACCCATGGCAAGATACAGTAACACATTCTGTTATTGTAATGCCGGATTGTCCACATCCTCTGATTGGTAAAGATTTGTTAAGTGAAAATGTGCTCCATCACATTAGAGGAGAATAAAGCTATTCTGGACCTGGGGAAGCTGTGCTCAGAACTCCTGGTAACTTACCCCTTGTCAGAGGAATACTGAACAACCAAAGAAGATACTGAAATGCTAGGAGAACATAACTCCCTCCTGCAAAACTAATATTAAAATTCTCTAGAATATGGGAAGTCACCAACATCTACCCCACATACAACTGACTTTGCTTTGATCAATTGTTGTTCAGTTCTACATAAAAAAGTAAACCAGTATTCCATCTCAAATGAAGCCAAAATTGGCATCAGAAAACATATCAGACACCTTAGGGAGGCAGGAAATCTAGTCCTTGCCCTAGTCCATGGAACACACATAGCTCCTGGTAGTTAGCCAGGCACCAAAGACTATCATCCTGTGAAAGTAAATAAAAGAGTAGAATCTATATGTATCATGGTTCCAGATCTGTACACACTATTTAAGTTATTAGACCCAGAGAAAATTGTTCATACTATCCTGGTTCTGAAAGATGCATTTTTCTATCTGCCTCCAGCTCCTGTTAGTCAGCCTATATTTGTGTTTGGATGGATAGATCCCATATTGGGTTACAGAGGCCAACTAGCCTGGACTCAGTTGCCACAGGGATTTAAAAGTTCTCCAACATCGTTTGATGAGACCACCAGTGTGGGCCTATTCGAGTACCGCCAAGAGCACCCAAAAGTTACCCTCTTGCAGTATGAGGATGGTCTCCTCACTGCTACACACACCCTGGAAGAATGACAACAGCCAAGGTGGAGATGCTCAAAACGCTATAGCAGCTGGGCTACTACACACCGGATAAAAATGCCCCAATTGTGATCTAATAACATAACTTATTTGGGTTATTGCTTAGAAGGTGGGAGCAGGACTTTGCCCATGAGCAGCATACAAGCTATTCTATCTGTCCCTGAGCCATAGGACAAGAGACAGATGAGAAAGTTCCTTGGAAAGGCTAGATATTTCAGACTATGAACGCCCAAGTTTACTGAAACAGCAAAGCACTGGACCAGAACCAGGAAGGTAGTAACCTCTTGAAGTGGGCACAAAAAGAGTAGGAGGCATTTCAAACTCTCAAGGAAGTTTGATGTCAGCCACAGCCTCAGGCTACCAGACATTAAAAAACCTTTCTACTTATTTGTAGATGAGCAAAACAAGGTGGGAAAAGATGTCCTGACTCAAACTTTGGGACCCAGGAGAAGGCTTGTGGCTCATTTATCTAAACACCTAGATGCCATGGCAAAAGGATGGCCAGACTGCATCACGGCCAAGGCTTACATGCTCAGCTGATGGACCAGCACATTGTCGTAAATGACAGACCAACTCCCTCTTTCTCTATGTGCATATAAGACACGATCTTACCAGGACTTGTCACAACTATGTGGTGTGTCATATGTTCATTACCCAACAGAGATCTCCCATTGAGATTAGATAACCTTTCTTTTTAGTGCTGTGAATAATAAACTTACTAAGCTTACAATTTGTTATATAGTTGGTGCCACTCTAGCAGAATGCTTATAGCCCTTCTGCTCCCTCTTTTCTATATGCATTGCTCATCCCAAAGATGGGAGGAGAAACACCATTGACCCAAATCATCATGGCTAAATTACTTAATGCAAGCTTTTTTATTTATGTATGCAGGCTGCCTCCCACTAAGGTGGGGCTCAAGAGGTCAGCACTGAATGTCAAGACGACAAGGTTTTTATAGCTCAGAGATGGGGGAGGCTCCCAATTGGGTATTTGGTGGGCAAAATAGGTTTGGTCACAGGAGAACATAAGCATAACAAGGGAGTCATAATGACCCCCTGAAACAAAAGCATGATTGCAAGGTGGTCATAAGGTAGTCATAACAATAGTGTAACAAACTTTTGAAACAAAGGTAGGGTCACAAGTTAGTTATTAATTTTTTTAAACAAAACATGGTTGCCATTTCCTGGAATTAGTAGTGCAGAACCATTTATACTTAAGCTTTCAGGTGGGGCATAGTCTGATTAGTTAGAAACAGAGTCAATCATAAACAGAAATAAACCTAGTTTGTTGTTACTATGAACTGGCTTTTAAGCCCAAGATGGGGGCTGGCTGGTTTATCATTCTTCATTCCCTTGTATCCCCAGACAGTTTCCAAATCCAAGCCATGCTGAATGTGATGACTAGAATTAATTCTTTTCAAATATTTTTTGTAAAATTTGTCATGAAAATTACCTGGTGCAGTACTTTGTTTTGTAGGAGATTCCTGGTCAGTGGCTTAGCTCTCTTCCTTGTCATAATCTACTCAGATGACCAGTATCACAGAATCAACTTCTTAAGGTAATGATCAAAGATGAGATGAGTTGTGTTAATTCTTCATCACAGTTTGAAGTAGAAGATTAAAAAAGGCATTATTTGATATTGATTTATTAACTGATTTAATGATTTACTTAAAGTACTGCTTGTTCTTTTTATTGCTGAGCTTGACTTTACTACTTGGAACAGAATGTCTTGTAGAAATAGCTGAAACACAATAGTCATTGCCCTTAGCAATCTGGCCACCAAACCCGAACACGCACCAACTGTAGCATATGCCTTTGACAAGAAGCAAAAAGCTATCTGTCATGTATGCCTCAGTGAAATCTGCCTGCTTGACTACTCTCTCTATCTTGTACTTTTAGAGTACAAAATGAGAATTCAAATTGGACTTGGAATGATGTCTTCCAGAAACTACACTGGTTTCAGTCCACCAGTGAATACATCATCTCTCTTCCATTCTTATTGGTGTGGGAGTTGTTATTCCAGAGAGGTTTCCCCAATTTTACCACTCATCCTTGACCAGTCTATGTGATGAATTATAGAATGATATGATTATGTTCTGACATCTTCTATAGTGTCTTTGTGACAAACTTTCCACTGTTTTGAGAACAATAAAGCTGTCTTCTGATGGGTATGAGTTTTTACCAATGTCACAGTGAGTAATTTTTTTATTTCAGGAAAACTATGATAAGCCACATCTAGAATTCAAGTTTGTGTGACTCATATTAGACTTTGCAATCTGAAGGATAGAAACACTGTCTATTCTGAACTGACTAGACAGTGAATTATATGGTCTCAAAAGTCCCTTCAGATTCTAAGATATGGTGGTAATGTTTCACTTGCTTTCTTTCTCATCAGTGTCTCACTTCTCTTTGCAATTTTAAAAATAACAAGCAGCTAAAATTAAGACGATGTAGGTTCTTTTCTCCATTGAAATTTAAACTACAGAAAATGTTCACTTTTTCTCTGTGCTTTATTCAACTTTATAGAAGAAAGACTCTTTCAGTATCAAATTGATGAATGAAGTTACTATTCTGAATTGAAACATTCTTCATTGGGTGATGAAAAGAAGTCACATTTAATAACTGTTAATGGAACAGACTGCAGACCTTAGTAGACCTTAGATCTTAGCACAACTAATTCCATGATGGAAGTCACATTCAGACTGTAAAATTCAGCATATAGACAACACCATCCACCAAAACTGCATCAAATTCGTTATCCATCTTGTCCATATAGTTCTGGGAAAAACTTAAAATGTACTAGTCTTGCTTTTTAGCTTCTCTTGTTTCACTTCTGAATAACAGTTCTTGTTAACTGAACTATGACAAACAGAATGTGGTTTTGTGGCTTAAAAGCTTATACTGAGAAAGGCTCAGGGATATACGGGATTTCAAATATCCAGTGTAATCACTAACTGGCTATAAAGACTTTCTAGTTGCTTAAACTCATGTCTGAGCAGTGTTCTCTGGTAAATATCTTACAACATTTCTGGAGGTTCCACTCAGATCCTGAAAACCAGACTCAAGACACCAAGAGTCTCAAAGTCCTTCGAAGTGAGGAAGGATAAGATGGTCAGGGGATAACTAAGGGGTGCACAACCTGAAATGTTCCAGGTGCCTAGGGCTACCTTTGATCAATTGCTGTCTAACACTTCAAGGGAGACTAACTTCTCCACTCCAAAAGGAAACAAATTAGAAAGTGCTTTGGTCTGTCACTGTAGGCCCTGCCCACTTCATCAGGTATTTTCCCAGCTCCACTCTCTACCACAGTCCTTAGCCTCTGGTTCTGCAGTGCTCTGGAAGCCTCTTGTCTATGATGACCACCAAGGAGCACAGAGGACCACGGTGGTTGGCAGTGCAGACTACAGCACTGGTGAGAAAAACCTACTTGCCCTAGCCATCCCAGCTGCCTCAGATGCTGACCCACACTAGTCACCAGAGCTGCAGGTCACCTCATTGCTGCAGATGGTCATCCTAGCCCCGAGGAGACATGAGACAACTGTGTGGGACAGACCACCTCCAGAACACTGGAATTCCTGTGACTCCAACCTCCTAGGAACTGTCCTTTCCCTCAGAAAGGAATAAGAACCCTTCCCCTCCATAAGTTCTTTTGGTGTACCTAAAGTTAGTAAAGTTCAAAGGTTAAGTTGTTCATTCACATCAGAATTAGTGTATTTTACAGGACCTAAAGTCAGTTCAAGCCATGGGTAGTTGAGTCCCTATCCACAGTTGTTCAAAACCCACCAGCCTCTAAGATCAAACCCTTTCCAGCCCCAAAGACAGAAAAGTTGATATTTCTGGGTAAAAAATTTGGACTCAAACCAACCAATCATTAAGCAATCTCAAAGCCTGAAAACCCATGAATCTCTGATCTCAGAAAACCTATCAATCACTGAACTTGAAACCCACCAATCACAGGCCTTGTGGTTAGTTCTGCACCCCCTCCCCAGAAACCCTATATAAAGAGCTGTGCTTTGCTCAGTCTTTCATTGCTTCTAATAGGAGTAGAAGCAGTCACTCTCCTGGATTCCTCCCTCTAAATAAAGCTCTTTGGTGAGATTTACTGCCTGCTGAGACTCTTTCATCAGATCAAAGCTAAGATGAAAAGACACAAGGTGAAGCAGAGCTGTATACCTCAGCTCTGCTAGGCTGGTCACTTCAGTTCCCTTGGAATATTCTCCCTTCAGGGCTGCATCACCTTCTCTGATAATGAGACACAGTTAAAGTTATAGATATTCAGCAAAAATTTGCTATCTGACCCTCTGCCAGAAGAGTATCTCCTAGTTCTGCCTCAAACCAAAAGATACAATTGGACTTCCTCTCAGGTTGACAACAAACATTCCTGGGGACATAGGCGAAAACTAACCTCGAAGGACTGTCTCAACACCAAGCTCTTATAATTGTTTGACTAAGTAGTTCATCTACCTCCATCCAGATTAAACAATACCCAATGACTCTTTAAACAAAAGGGGAAATTGAAGACCATGTTATCTGGCTTGAAGAGTCAAGCATCCTGGTGCCTTGCCTGTCACCCTGGAATATGCCTATGAAGAAACCTTGGACCTCTTAGAAACAACTGGCAGGACTCTGATAACTAACAGTCACCAGACTACTCATCTGGTTCACAAAACTTTCTGAGTTGTTCAGACCAAAATATGTTATAACTAGACGAGAGATCCCAGTGAGTGATGTCTCATCCAGATGCTAAAAAGCTAAAAAGCTTCTCAGGGAAATCATCCTCTTGATTTGGCCTCCACCCAGCAATGGGGTCTGACGATGGCCATCCTTTCATAACCAAAACCTCTCAATTACCTTCATTGTACATAAAGATCTCAGAGTTCTGGCCAGATAAAAAAAATAAGCAGGACATTTTAAAAAAACTAATAAAACTCTCATTGGAGTCTAGCAAAGTATGGATATTCCTCCTTCCTTTGCTTTGTTTTAGCCCACTCTACTCCATATAGGGAAGGACTTACCCACTATGACCTTATGTTTGAAAGACATCCTCACTGCTTTCCAGGCTCAGAGACCAGCAATTTTCAGAAGACTCTTTTTCTCAAGTCACCACGGGCACTCCAGGCACTCCAGTCCTACAGAAAACTATTCAGGAGATTATCGAAGACACTCTGCCAACCTCTGAGTCCACCACCTTTTTGCCCCTCTTCCAGTCCAGTGATACTGTTGGGGTCAGAAAGGTAGCCAAAGGGACATTGAAACAAACTGGAAAAGAACTAGTCATGGTGATTCTCTCCACTCCTACGGCTGTGACAGTATCTGACTTAACACTGTAGATCCACCACACCTAGGTTAAGAAAGCAAACTGCTGCCAAATGGGCTGTCTCTGGACTGTGGACTCATGCTAATAAAGACATGGATATTGGATGAGAATCTACAATCCCTAGAAGAGCATAATCTCTTAACAATCTAAACATTTGTTTTTATACCCACAGATAAGAGTAGTCTTCACTCCTCATCAAGGAAACTTCTGTTTGCAACATACAGATCAATACAGAAAACCGCAACCAATAAAATGCAGAGTTGTGGAATCTAGTTCCAGTGGATGCATCTACAAAACAGCTTCTACACCAAAGGCTCAGAAAAACTTATGAAAGTGGGAAACAAAGATTGTAGGAGTCAGGGTAAGAGAACTTGCTATGAAACTGTGTCTCCCACTACTGTCAGAAGCTACACCCACAAAGTCCCACCAGTTGTCAATGTTCAAACATGAGCTGAACCAATAGACATGCCAAAGTGTATGGAGGAAGTCCACAAGGTCTCAACCCTGTACAAAAACCTACAGGCAACTAAGGAAGGCTGAGAGCAGGAGAAATAGTCTTCTCCAGAGAGCATATTATATTTATGAATATATTTGTATATACACACATCCATATAGCAATTAATTTAAAAAGTAGATATGAATTTGAAAAAGAGCAAGGAAATGATTGCATGAAACTTGGAGGGAGAAAGGGAAAGGAAGAAATATAATTTCATTATAATCTCAAACATAAAAGGAAATCCCCAGTTGTATTAAAACTTCTCCACTGATACAAAGCCCATGAGTTAAATTTTGAATCATTTTATATTGATCAATACTGCATCAAATTTCAATTATTTCAAAATCTATACTTCTACTTTCACTTTTCTAAATAATTGAACAAGATTAAACATAGTAACCACACATCTGTATTTCAACATCATTGTTTCTGGTAGTTTCAAGTAGTTCTGTTATGGATAACAGGGTCACTCAGTTCTAGGTATCTGTTTACATCAATAATGATTTTCAACCATTGTAATAATTAACTTAGTATTTGTTGAAAAACTGCTGCACATTTTGTTTTTACTGTTGAGTATTTGAACATTATTGTTAATTAACCAAAAGAAAGAAAGAAAGAAAGAAAGAAAAAAATACTGAAAATATTTTGTGTAGGACACAGTTTTATGTTTTTTTTATTTAATTTGGGGCTCTGGCAAGTCACAATGTACGGAATTTTTGCAGATTTTCTTTATTACATTCTATGTATGGTATAAAAATATTTTTGCCAGGCAGGGGTGGCACACATTTAATCCCAGCACTTGGGAGGCAAAAGCAGCTGGATCTCTGTGAGTTCAAGACCAGCCTGGACTACAGAGTGAGTCCCAGGACAGCCAGAGTTATTATAGAAACTCTGTTTCAAAAATTATCTTTTTTCATGGAATATACAATTAATAACCAATACATTATAATGCAAAAAAAAATGTACCAAGAACAAAGAGTTCTGATGCTGGCAAGGCCCTTATGATTAAAACGCTTGCTCTCTATCAGAGGATCAGAGTTCATATCTAGTCATCTACATCAGGCCTTCCTTCCTCCATGTGCACTTGCATACACTCAAAGATGGTGGAAGGAGGAAAGAAGAGGGAGAAGTAGAAGGATTTTTTGGTGGTAAAGATAATGCTATGATATAGTCATATGGAGACCATCAAGAGAAAATTTATTTAAAACTCATAATTTCAGTGTCGGTGGCTCTAGCTTTTGGGAGAAAACATATTCATATAAAAAACAAATGAACTAGTTTCTCTCTGTTACTTATGGGTTGTTTTATGCCAACCTCACTTCTCCCACATGACATTTGGTTAAACATTGGCAAATACTAGGAATTAGACTCTGTCCTTCCTTTTTAAGCATGTATAATTTAAAAAGAATACAGCATCTGGACAATCAGAATAGTGAAGAACCATGAATTCAAAACAGCAGTGTGTGAGACTCAGTGACGGCTACACCATGCCTATACTGGGCTTTGGCACTGCCCAAAATCAAGAGGTAACAAGAGAAATAGGGTGAAGGGTGGCGGGTCTCCAAAGACAATTGATCTATATATGTGGGAGCTGACCTCTCCTTTTTCATCTCTGGTTCTCAGTTTCTGGTAGCCGAAGTTATCTCATGTTAAGAATGATAACAGCTAGAACTTACTCTAACAGGGTCTGATTGTGCTATTGCTGACTGATTGTTCTAGGCACTGTGTTGTCTCTACTTTATTTCATTTCCCAGCTTGGTTCTCAAGATGAAAGTCATTACTCCACAAAACTGCTTCACAACCTCTTTGACTTGATACTGATAAAATTGAGAGACATTTCTTTACTTAGTTCTACAATTCAGGACATCTTTCATCCTTGCTTGCAAAAGGAAAAGTACTAGAAAATAAACATGTTGAATGTTACTATAAATGAGAAACGTAAACTAATCAGTAGAGGAGTACTTTTGTTCTGCAGTAGGGAACCCTCCAGCAACTTCTAGTAAATGTTGAAATTGAGATAAGAAGAATTCTCTCAAATAATACTGAAAATGTGGGAAACTTACAGGAATGTAAAATATAAAATATGGTGAAATTTTAACCTTATAGAATTTCTATGAACTCTTGTGGTGATAAAGCTGATGCTTTGACATGAAGTATACAAAGTGGAGAACTTACTAGCCTAGAAGCAAATTTCTGGTCTAAAATCTTCCTTGGACTACTCAGCTATGTGACATTGCTCCAGTTAGCTGAATTTTGCATTCATAGTCATACCTCTTGCATAAATGTGAAGATTATGTCAGAACTAACTTAGCTGCTTGAAATAACCAAAGTAGTTAAAGGGCAGGACAAAAGGAACTGTCCTACTAAAGTGTCACCACGATAATTCCCTCACAACTAAGAAAGGTAAGTTGGTGTTGGGAGAGGAATATGGAAATCATCATCCTTTTATTATAATTTTATGAGAAAAGAAAGTTTCTAAAATTATTTAACTGTATGGACTTGAAAGTACATGATTTTCTGCTTTACTCTTAAGAAGATTTTCAAGCCTTTACCTAAATGTAAAGAAAAGACAGTGATTTAAAATTTTACCTAGATTTCTGCAAAAAAATAGACTTGTGTTTTAAGTGATTGCAGATATAGCGAAAATTCCTTACATGATGAGGGTAATTTATGTTTCTAAATGCAAATTCATAAATTATAAAATTTCCTCTGATGACAGAATAAAGTTCTGTGTTCCTAAAGATTTAAAGGATCACAGCAATTTCAGTTCGAATTCTCTTATCAATCTCACCCTTATTGACATCTATTTTTGGTTTCTATTTCATACCTACTGGGAATGCTAACTATGTCTTAACTGCCTCAACTATCAGTGAATATGTGCGTCTTATTTCTTTTGAAAAAAGAATATTTTGTGTGCTAGCATCGGGTTGGAGGTAATCAGTGTTTGATGAATGTTTAGAATAAATTTAGGAAATTTTCCTATAGACACATATTTCCCATGCATTGTCATATTTTAAGGCTGGTGGAATGAAAGCTCTGTGTCTTCCTTGGAAGAATTCTCATGGAAACCTGTACCACATTACTCCTGCTTTCCATTCCAGGATCATTTTCCCTCTGCTAATTTTATTTTGAAATATTTTATTATTTGAAATATTACTATGCCAGTAATGCATAAGTGGGCAAGATGGCTCAGTCAATAAAAGTTTTTGGAGTCAAGCATGATGACCAGAATTCTATCCCCAGGACCTACATGGTAAAATGTACCATCACGGGAAAATTATCTTCTGATCCCCACAAGTGCTATTAGTTTACTCTCCCCAGCACATTTACATTCATATTCACATACACATGCACGCACACACACACATACACACACACACACACCAGTGGAGAGGGAGATGGAGAGAAAGTCACAGAGAGAGGGGGGCGGGAAAAAGAGATTAAATTGTGTGTGATTATGAGAACAGCAGATTCCTACTTCCAAGAAATCACTGATCTCAATGTTCTTTTAAAATATGTTAACTGTTAACCAACATTACCTGTGTGGGAAGAGATGTTTGGATGCCAAATTTTTATCATTAACCAAAGGTAATAAGGCAAACTGTGTGCGTGTTTATTGTTTCACTTGCAGAAGCAATGAATGATATTGGTAAAAGTCAGCTCTTGAGGATGTGATTGCTTCTGCCTATCTATTTCTCTATTGTTCATTGGAAGTTCTGTAAAGCCTTACAGGAAAGAAAAGTGGGAAATCGCATTCTGGGAACCAATTCTTCATCGTTTAATCAAGAGGTTTAAAGATGATGTTCAAATTCACACCTCTCAAGGCATGTATGTCCAAATCATTCCTTTGTTTCTCAAGGTTCCTAAGAGTAAGATATTGGAGTCGACCAAAATAGCAATAGATACTGGGTTCCGCCATATTGATTCTGCTTATGTGTACCAAAATGAAAAGGAGATAGGACAAGCTATTCGAAGCAAGATTGCTGATTGTGTTGTGAAGAGAGAAGACATATTCCTCACTACAAAGGTATTGTGTATAGTATGTTGGTATATGAATTAATGAAATTTGATGTATAGAATCTAAAATTATATTATTGCCTTATTAGCTGGTGAAATGTACTTTGGTACATTTGTATATATATCACATATAAAGCTCGCTTTCAATCACATAGAAACGTAAGCTTCTTACTCTCTACAAATGAATGCTTTTCAGATCTTTTTCTTGTCTGAGCCAGGGCTGATCAGTAAACTCAGAAATATCCTCAATCAATTTTGAGTTTTCCTTATACTATGGATGGCTTAGAAAAATCTTAATATTTAGAAAATTTTTTCTTTCTTACTGAAAATACCAAAATATCAGAATTTGTGGAATGTTAAATTACATCTGTCCAATTTGTGAAAATGTGTTCAGTAATTATTAAGTGTCCGTGACACATTTCTCATTATTTATATTAATAAATAAATGTTTACATATTTTCAGGGAACTGAAGGGATGGGATATTTACAGAAATTATTTTTGTAACATCTGCATAGTATCATTCAGATATTTCAACATTGTGACTTGATAAATTTTATCTTTAGTTGTTTCTTGCCCATATTAATTGGATTATGCCCTCTGGTTACCATTTTCTATTAATTACAAAAATTCTCAATTCTTAATTTTTTCCCCTAAGACAATTTCTATTCTTTAACCCTACAGCTGTGGTCTACGTTCCATCGACCAGAACTGGTCCAAGTTGGCTTAGAAAGATCACTGAAAAATTTTCAACTAGATTATGTTGATCTCTATCTTATTCATTTCCCACTGTCAATTAAGGTATGCCATTTGCATCACATAGTGTAATCAACTTTGTCTATACAAATGACAGGTGGTGATGTACTTCACTTATTTCATGGGCATTTACTTTCTCATTTAAAATACATACCTTGGGCCATTGCAATGGGTGGGATGTGTGTAGTTGCTGAGATTTCTATAACAACTGCTTTCATTACAGCCATCAGAGTCGCTATATACAAAAGATGAAAATGGAAAAATATTATTTGAGACAGTAGATCTCTGTGCTACTTGGGAGGTGAGTACATAAAGACCTCAGAGAAACCCAAAAGAGAGAGTCAGGCCATGCTTTCTCATATGAGAATGGAGTATGAACTCTTGAGCCAAGAAAATGTCCTGTGTTCGTAGGTGTTTTGCTGAAGTTGTGGGACAGAATCCGTGATCCGGGTAGACAGAAATAGCAGTGAAGACTGCAGTAAAATTTTGAGAGAACTCTGAAATGTCATGTATGGGTGTGTTTCAATAAAATCTTCCCCCATATCCTTCCCTTCAATTCCTCCTCACCAACACTTTCCTCCCAACTCATAACTATTTTTTAAACCCACTGAGACCATTTAGTACTGCTTGTATGTGCAGGGGTGATGTACTGCAACATGGATACCCTGTTAGAAGCTGAACCTGATGAAAACTGACTCTTTCTCCTCTGGCAGCCATCAGCTGACCATAGTTCCTCGGGTAGGAGTGGAAGTCTGTGAGCCCCATCTTATCTATGCTGGAACTTTGGCTGGCTTTAAATTTGTGTGTTATGGTCATGCAGGTACAGCTCTTGTAGGTTCATATGTACAAAACCCTGACATATACAAAGATACTGTTTCACAACAGTCATCCACTACCTGTGGGTCTTTCAATCTTTTGATCTGCCTTTCATGATGATCTCTGAGCCATAGGGAAGTTACTTTGATATAGATTTATTATTTAGGACTGAAGAATCCACAATCTCTTATATTTGCACTTTGACCAGTTGTGAGCCTGTATAAATTTCTATCTTCTGTAAAAAGAAACTTTTTGGTAAGGTTTAGGAACTACTCTAGGCTATAGAAATAAAGATAATAATAAAGATACTTAGGGATGAGTTTAGCAGTTGCCCATTTAGCAGAAAAGTAGTAGGTTCTCTCTGAGGACCTATGGCCTGGTCAGCCACAGACTCTTCACTCATAACAGTACCAGATATGAAATATATCTTGTGGAGTCACCCTTAAATCCAATCAGAAAGTGGTTGGTAACTCCAAAAGAATTTGTGGCAATATTGTGCCAAAGGACATAGTATCTTACCAGGCTAGTCACTACCATTGCCCACAGAGTTTATAGCTAGAGAAGGCAGTTGATTATTTATATCTCTCTTTAGTTTACATAGCAACTTCCAGCACTATAAAAGCTAGCTAGTGGTGATAAAGCTTCCAGGTCACTACAGGATTTATTTCTTCACATCCTGTGAGTCAAGAACATGGTATCTGCAGCAATAATTTCTTACCATCAAGTTATGGAGAGTATCCAAGAGCAAAGACAATAGCTTGTATTGTTGGGGGGGGCGGTCAATTTGTTGGCTCCTGGAGTCTTGTGAGTCTGCAGTGTTCAACAATTTGATTTTAAGGGACTAAACCAACATAACACATTTTTTTTTATTTGATTGTCTATGATATCTAGGAAGGGCATTCTCCCCTTAGAGGATAACTCTGTTAAAGCTCCCCTTATCTCCATATATATGTATATGGAAACTTTTACAGTAGTAGGTTTTCATTTGGCTTTTTCATGAGACTTCAGAATTAGTTATTTCTCCCATACTCCCACCTCTACTCTGCTCTTCCATTCCTACACCACTGAACAGTTCTTCCTCCAAGATTCCCTATTCCATTTCCATCTCACTTGTGTTCTACCACTCCCACTTAAAATCTACCCCTCCGCAGCCATTTTCTCATATCCTGACCTCTACGGGTATTCTAATCTAAACACATATCTAAATATTCAAAGCTATGATTCCAATATAAAAGACAACATTGTGATATTCATCTGTCTTGTTTTGGGGCGCCTCACTCAGAATGATTATTTCCAATTTACCACTTGCAAGACATTTTAATGGGAATTGCTAATTTCAGAATTTCACTTGCGTTTACAGCTGAATAAAATTGCATTTTAGGTATATTACACTATCCATTCATCCTTGATGGAATCTAGGTGTTTCCATTTACTGGGTATTATGAATAGAGGGGTAATGAATATGGATGAGCAAGTGTCTAGACAGGAGGATGTACTCCTAATGGTGTCACTGCATCATACGGTAGATATACTTTGAGCTTTATGAGGAACCTTCAAAATAATTTCAATAGTATCTACATCACTTTTTTACTTGTACCAGTAGTGAATAAGTGTTCCATTTTGCTCATAATAATTCTAGTATGTTTTCATCTCTTTGACTGAACTAAGATGAAATCTCAGAATTGTTTTAATTTACATTTTTCTGATAGATGTGGATGTTGAATATTCTAAAAAGTATGACCTAAGCATCTATATTTCTTCATTTGTTAACTAGATTTTCAGTTCTATAACACATTTTTAAATTGGATTTTTTATTTTCTTTGGGTTTGGTTTTTAAAGATACTTTTTAGTACTTTGTGTTTAGAGTTTTTCTTTAGTATACTTTGCCATTTCTGGAAAGTTCTTTTGAATAGTTTCATTTTTTCATTCATATTAACTGAATGTCTCTGCTAGGGTTTCTACTGCTGTGATAAAAACAACTTGGAGAGGGAAAGGTTTATTTAAGCTTACAGTTCCATATCAAAGTCAATCACTGAGTGAAGTCAGGAAAACTCAAACAGGGCAGAAACCCTAGCAGCAGGAATTGAAGCAGAGACCATGGAAGAGTGCTGTTTAAGGGTTGGTTTGCTTTCTTGTATCATTCAGGAACACCTGACACAGAGTGGCAACACCCACAATGGGTTAAGTCCTTCCGCGTCAGTCACTAATTAAGAATATGTCCTACACACCTGCCTATATACAAATCTTATGGAGATGGTTTCTCAAATGAGAGCCCTTCTTCCCAAACGACTCTATTTTATGTAAGATAGACACAACACACTTTAATGAATGCATACATTACCTTCTCTAGGCCATGGAGAAGTGTAAGGATTTAGGACTGGTCAAGTCCATCGGGGTGTCCAACTTTAACCGCAGACAGCTGGAGATGATTCTGAACAAGCCAGGCCTCAAGCACAAGCCTGTGTGCAACCAGGTGAGAATCCTTCATGTCTCTTTTTCTGTTCTTCTTCTTCTTTCTGTCATAGAGCAGATAATCATTCCTTCCCACTTCCCATTTATTGTAGATTTGTGGAATACAAGAGTCTCATAGTATCTTTGTCTTGGACAGCATCACAGATTCTCAATTTTATCTCTTTTTTATGATGTCTTAGTAAAGATAACAGGGTGATATTAGTGTCCAATGAATGCAAATGACCTGTGAACCAAAATTATACTTTCTGGTAGAGGAAACTTGAGGCTCTAAAAAGTACCCAGATTAGACAGAGAAGTTACCTACTTACAGTAGCTTCAGTGGTAGATAAAATAGATTCACAGAACACTAGCTAACCTTGTTCCTGATCAGGTCTTAGTCATAATTTCTTCTTTGTTTTCTGCAATCAAATGAACCATTTAAGCAGGTTTGTCTTCTGTTCAAATTTACTTTTCAATAACTTTCAATCTTGGAAGAAGGGTCACCGATATGAAATCATTTTCTAAAAGAAATTAATCATGTTACTTTCTTTAATTCCAATGTAATGCTCCATATATTTTTTTTCTTTAAAAGATTTTCTTATTTTTTTATATTTCTTTTTTATGTTAATATTAGCACTTTTGGGGCTAGTGAGATGGCACATCAGTTAAGAGTTCGTGCTGCTCTTCTAGAGTTCTGATGGATCTAACACCTTTTCTAGCCCTTAAAGGATACCAATATACACACACACACACACACACACACACACACACACACACACACACACAAACACACTGACACATTTAAAAACAAATTAAAATGAAATTTCTTGCAGTACAATGTATCTCTATGTTGTCTCTCTATAGGTAGAATGTCATCCTTTTCTTAACCAGCACAAGCTGTTGGATTTCTGCAAGTCAACAGACATTGTTCTGGTGGCCTATGGGGCCCTAGGTTCTCAGCGTCCTAAACAATGGTAATAAGCACAGCAGCCTTTTTTCTTTAGAATATAATTTAATTACAAAAATTTTCCCTTTCCTCCTTCAAAACTCTCTCATATACCCCTCCTTGCTTTACTTCAAATTCATGACCTCTTTTTTTACTAATCATTACTGCCTGCATGTGTGTACATGTATACACATACATACACACACACACACACACACACGCACACGCACGCACACACACGCACACGCACGCACTCCTAAGTATAACCTGTTTAACCCATGTAATGCTATCTATGTTTTCAGAGCTGACAGTTTGGCATCAAATAGACCATTAGTGTGCCCTTCCCTGGAGAAGGCCCCTTTCCTGTTCCCAGAGTTGAGGCCTCATGGCCGCTTCTTCATCTAGTTTGATATACTCATTGGTGTTATCCTTGTTTAGCTCGTGTTTGGTTAACCACGTCGATGAGACTTTATGGATGTAGCTTCTGATATTACAAGAAGAAACAGCTTCACAACAAGCTCCCTGATCCTCTAGCTCTCATAATCCTCTGCCCCCTCTTCTGCAATATTCCCTGAACTTTAGGTTCAGAGTGTTTTGCAGACATATCCATAGGGATAGGGCTCCACAATTGTTGGTTTGGGTTTTAGTTTTCAATAGTGGTCTCTGCTGCAAAGAGAAGTTTCCTTGATGAGAGGTGAAGACTACACTTATCTCTGGATATAACGACAAATATTTAGATTTTTGGTAGAGACTATGCTGTTTTAGTAAAGTAATGATTGTAAGTTCTACTCCAATATTCCTAACTTCACTAGCATTGAGTAATTGGCTAGGTTTCAAGTACCAGGCAAGATCTCCCTCTTGCTGAATGGGTCTTAAGTCTAATTAGAGATGCACTGATTTCTGCCAAGGTATGTGCCACTACTACCCTTAGGATTATTGTGACTTGCTGCTCATTGATGTGGTTCATGGGTGTCATATAAGCACAATAATCTTGTATTTCTATGATCATTAATTTACAGGATTTCACTCTAAACTGATTCAGGGAGAGGAAAGAATTTGCATCTAGAAAGGCTCCTCAGAGTACTAATGCTGCTGGTCCACAGAAATTTTTTAATGATCTCTTGTCTATAACAGAATCTTGATGTTTTGAAGTCCCCTAAGAAACCAAACACTCAGCTTCTGGAGTTAAGTATTTCTGCTTTCCCTTCTAGGGTCGACCAGAATGCCCCATTTCTTTTAAACGATCCAGTTCTTTGTGCCATGGCCAAAAAGCACAATCGAAGTCCAGCCCAGATTGCCCTTTGCTACCAGGTGCAGCGTGGGATTGTTGCTCTGGCTCATAGTTATGAAGAGAATGAGATGAAAGAGAATATTCAGGTGATGTGGGGAGCTATGTATATCTAAGACCCTGTATATCTTCCTCACCCATGAATTTCTTTGGAAACCTCTAAGTAAATCTTTTGCTAAATCATTGTCTCTAGAATTTCCTGTGCATGTGAGATTTCAAGTGTTGTAATTTTTTCAGAATTAGTAACATATTGGAAAGAATGCTTATATCATGTTTATTCCAAGAAATATCAATAAATAATGGAATAATCTCATGAATCATGTAACTAGGTGTGAGGCATTCATTGCATTGAGCTTTGTACTTTATTCTAAATTTGAAATTTTCTGTACTCTTGTTTTAGGGAGAGGGAGGGTTCGAGATAGGGTTTCTCTGTTGTAACTCTTGCTACCCTGAAACCCACTTTGTAGACCAGGCTGGCCTAGAACTCACAGAGATCTGCCTGCCTTTGCCTCCTTAGTACTGGGATTAAAGGTATGTACTACAACTACAGATAATATCTGTACTTTTAATAACACATTCCTTTTTACTTTTAAAAATTAACTATTTTTATTCAAATTTTTCATATAATATATATTTGGTATTATTTTCCCTCCCTCACCTACTCCCAGATAATAGAGAAAACATCTTTTGATATAAATAATAAAGATTTATGTTTTATCTCTAAATCAGACTTGAACAAATAACATCTTTATCTTCTGAAATAGGGCATCTCTATGGAATAAATTTTATTCTAGAAGTTATTATGGTTATCCTTTGCATTATCCTGAATTTTCAAATACCCTAGTGTTCATGTGTTTATTCATTTTAAATAAATGCCAGTTAATGCTTTGGCAGTTTTGTAGATTGATGATCTTTGTATTTTCAATGTGAGACCTTTTTGCTTTTTTTTTTTCCTTGAAAGTCGTTTTGAGGTTAGAAATATCACATATTCAGAGAATGAGGTATTTTTCAAGCTAGTTTTTTTGTCCTAAGATTTAATTTGTATTTGGACAACTCCTGACTTAATTTTTTTATTTGTAGGAACATTGTTTAAATGTAACTATATCCAGGAAACCTTGTAACAAAAAGGGGTGAAGTTGGCATGGAACGCCACCACTAGCTGAGGAACTATTGGTATATTTGATAGCTACTGAGAGGAGAGTCACTTCCCTTTAATAATGTGACCATTGATAGCTGATCATAGACTAGGGCTGCCAATGCCAAAAGTAAGAGGGCAATACAAAACGGACTCAGTGGGGGAGAGGAAAAAGAAAAAGTAATATCGCAGTTGAAAGGACTGAGAGTGTGGACGAAATGGTAAGGGGAGGAGCTGGGGGATGAATATGCCCAAAATGCATGTGTGAAATTATGAAAGCATTAATCAAAATAGTGCACAAAAAGAAAAAAAGTGATTTCTTTTTTATTCTACCTGATAGTCCCTGATAACCCATATGCTTTGTTTAATGCCTTTCATTACTTTTAGAAATTTCAGATATTTTAAATATTCCATCTGTAGCCATATGATTAACTTGGGTTTCCAAGAGTGGCAAGTTTACAGGGTAAATTCATGAAAACCCTTTCTCCTTGTGTGATAGGTGCTTGAATTCCAGCTGCCTTCAGAGGATATGGAAGTCCTAGATGGCCTGAACAGGAATTTCAGATATTTTCCCATGGACATGTAAGTAATTTCAATAAATGCTAGAAGGTGATTTGACAAACAGATCGCATGGATTTGCCTGATTTTAAGTCTCTTCCTTCCTTTGGCACAAGTTTGTTAAGAAGTGCACAGTGGATCCTTTGGTTTTAAATTTGGAAACACAGAGGTTTCCATGAAGAGACTAAAAGAAGTTTTGCTGAGAGATTCAAAAACAAGGAAAGAAAAATTTAGTCAGAAGTGCAGTCACTGAAGAGAGTTTATAATCCTCAAAAGGTTTTTCTCCTTCTTTCATTCTCTTTAGAACATGATCCTGATTATATGTTACAAATGTTATCAAGCAAGGCATCTATAAGCATTGTTTTTAAATTAATTAAAATATAACAGCATTTCTCTCTTCCCTTTACTCCCTCCAAGTCCCCTCCCTCCCACCACTCCCATGCCCCCCTCATTTCCTCACAATTTGATGGCCTCTATTTCTTTATCACCATTACATATGTGTGTGTTCATAAGTATATAAATACGATCTGATAAGTCTGTTTAGTGTTCCTTAAATGTATACAATTTCAGGGATGACTCCCTTTATATTGAATAACCAATCAAGGAACTTATCCTCAGAAGATATTAACTCTCCCTCTCTCTGCAGTCAATGGCTGATTGTAATTCTTTGTCTAAAGGTGTTGCTTATATGAAAAGTGAATCTCCTTTATCCTTTTGCTTGCAGGAAGTAATATTCATAGCAGAAACAAGCTTGATAATGCTTGAAAGGATATTGCATAATCCACAATTTTCTGGCCTCAAAAATTGGTAGATTTAATGCTAAGTTTTGTTAGTATAGAACAAATGGTGGATAAAGTATGGAAAGAATACAAAGAGAGAGAAAGCATCAAATGATTAGTAATTATTATTACTTTGTATATTGTATTGGTATTAATATAAGCAGATGTGAAAATGTATATGGGAAGTTTAACAGATATGGAAGACTTAAAAGACATTAATTCTATGATTTAAACATTGTGTGAAATTTAGAATGATAAAATACTTAGTGCTTATTAAACAGAATTGAAATTAGAAACCATAAGTCAGACACTTTTAATTTTTTGTGTGTAGGTAAATATCTGAATTTGTCCTGTACTAAACATGCATAATCAACACCTATTTTCTTAGGTGATTAAAATTAGAGAAGATTCTGAGGTTTTCTCTGCTTTGTTTGATCGATAGATATAGTTAAGCAAGAAGTACATTTGTGAAAATTTATTCCTTTATTTTCTGTACTGAGCCAAGGGTTAAAATTTAAATAACTTGGTTATGGCATTTTTATCAAGCTGTATTCATGAAAGTAAGAAAGACAGATTTAGCAACTAGAAAATAAAGCAATTCTAATTCTTTCTAATGTTGATCCAGTAAGAAATAATAATAAATTATAATAATAATAATTACACATTTTATGTGCTTGAACCAGATTCATTGAGGCCACACTGGATTTTTGCTTTCATATTTTAGTGCCACTGGAGAACCCAATTTTCCATTCTCTGACGAATATTAACATGACAGCCTTTATCATGGCTTCTACTTGGAGTTCCTTAATGTGGATAATGATGCTGATGATTGAGATGATGGTAAAGAGACACTCCACTTCTGGTTGATCCACACCACCTAGCAACTAACAGCCAATTGGAACCACATTCACCAATATGGATGAAAAGCCCTAAATTCTAATCACTTATTGAAATAAATGTAAAGTTCTGCTTCCTGAAGGATCTTCTCTGGTACCATCTCTGTTACTTGTATGTTTCTTTGACTAATTATGACCCAAATTGATTTAGCTTGAAGTCAGCAGGCAAGAGTAGGAGACAATAATATTCATTTCTAAAACCGATGGACAGGAGAAAGTAGAATCTTCAAGATCCAGGGAAGCAGCCTTTGATGGTGGTAAAAAGTCAGTGTTCCTATCCTATAAGTCAACTCAAAAACAGACTATAAACTTTAAATTTTTTTCAGACTAAAGGGTGAGGAATGTAAGCCTCAACCCCAAGTCAGCTACCTGGTGGGGACAGTGCTGCAGATCTCTGCATGCTGCTGGCTGATCTCAATGAACCTGAGACCAGCCTTGCTCCAGGCCATACTCCCACGCCAAAAGCAGAGTCCCTGGAGGGCCTGGCAGGAAACTCAGGGAGGAGGCACATCAGATCTGAGCACCCATAGCCAGTGTCTGAGCTCCTGCATCTCCATTGTGAGTGTCAGACAGCCATGTCCTCTGAGGCAGAGATATAGTAGAACACTTGGAAGAAGTTTTTGTTATTTTGGTTGCTGTAAAAAGTACAAAATGGCATTTTGATTAGGTTTGTGTTCCCACCCCAGCTGTAGTATAGTTGTTTACGAATTGGGTTTGGAATGCTTGATGCAGGTGGCTATGATTCGGTTGGTGCGGCCATTCTGGCACCTGTAGCTTGTTTTTGGGAGTGTGTGCTGAATAGGTTGATGGGAACTTCTGGATTAGGGTATAAAAAGTTTGAAGCCCCAAGAGTCAAGTGGGCGTTGGTTGGAGGTTCGTTGGTTGGATTGCTAAAGTTAGTGTGATAATTCCTAAAAGAACAAAGGTTGGAGAGATTGAGTTTAGAGACCGTGAGCTGAGACACTAGTCTGACTCACAGTCAGCTAGTCCTCTTCAAACTTAGGACAGCCTAAAAAGAGGGCATGAAGATTTCTACCTTTCTCTCATTCTGTATCAAGGCCACTTGTAGAAGCAGTGAAGATTCCTTTCTATCTTTCCCTTCTCCTTCCCTAAATGGAGGGTAAAAGATTGTAGCATACTGCTACACAGGGAGCTCTGCACAGAAGATTGGCTTGGCACCACTAGCCAGGGACAAGAAATGTGATTGGACTGGAGCTCAGGCAGCTGGCCACTGCAACCCCCACACCCCATTTCCCTTAGGTAGAATAAGTGCCCATCCCTTTAATATATCATCACCTGTGTTACAAAAGTTCAAAGTTTATTTGAAGAAAGTTGTTTGTTTTACCTCAGAATTAGAGTTTATTTAGCAGAACTCCAAAGTCAGTGTATGTCCCTCAAAGCATGAGTGGCTAGGTCCTTTCCTACAGATTACTCTAACTGCCATAACAGCTATTTCAAACCACAAAGGCATAAAAGTGATCAATTTAAGGCCTTCTCCAGTTTTCTCCTACATATTCACCTTTTTTTTTTAATTTTATTTTTTCTGCAACTCTGTGGGAACTAGGTGGGTGGGCTGTGGAGCCACACTGAAATTTTAACCTGTACGGGCAAGCTCCTTTAGAAACTGTTAAGGTCATTGCTAAAGCAACATGGCTGAGGTCTAGCTAAACTGCTATCCATATATATCCCCCTTCTAATAATATTAAAGGAACCAGATGACTGTGCCTGTCTTAGATGACCCCACTAGGCATGAATATGACCTGTCATTGGTACATGAATATCTTACATTCATGCCCTGTCTTGGGTTGACTCAGCCCTGGAGAATTCCTACCCATCTTTGGCTACCCAGCCTCTGGTGGGGGGAATTCAAGCATTATGTCTGAAGTTTAATGCCATGAATCAGCATCAGCATCAGGAGCAATCTTCGTTGTAGAGGAGGTCCCTGCAAACCGGACCATTCTCTCTGGCAGCTGCCTGGCATTTTTAGCATCAACTAGCTCAAAGCTGAACCTAGAGCCTGAGGCCATGTACTTTGCTTGGATCTGCAAAAAGGAGCTGAAGAAGTATTTTCATAAAGGAGGAAGCAGACATGCCTATCATAACATAAAACCCTAGGACAAGTACTGAGATAGTTAAATGGGTTAAAAATAAGAACACATCTATAATCAATTACTGTCAAACAAGCATTATAAACTGTATGTATCTATGTAACAAAAGCATCAACAGTGGCAAACAAACAACTGAAATGGCAAATTTCCAGGAAAATGTTATAACAAATTATTGACTGAAAGAGGGCTTCAGTAACTTGTATCAATGTATACATCAGGGTCATCATACAGAGATTAAGACAAATTGTTGACAATAAAACATAAGAAAGTTATTTAATAATAAATGTGTTTGGAGACATAGAAAAATTAATAACCATTATATATATATGCAGTTTTGCTGGTTTTATATCTATATCCATAGAACAACAAGCACATTCACTTAGCACATTCAGTCACACAAACCAAGCATTTGATAGCTACCATGACATTCATACATTGTACCCGAAAAAACACATTGTCATCCACACACACAGACCTTTAGAGACATAGAAAACCAGGCCTGGAAGAACAGTAGACTTCTTTTTACAGTTTTCCTGTTTTTGAAAAAAACGCAAGCAAAAAATGGGACAGTTTGGCTCTGTATCCTCCTAAAGGCCACTTTCACAGCCATGCAAGCACGCGATATGGGGCAGCAGAGGCTGCTGGGGCAGGCGGATGGAACCAATTTTGGAACCCTGCCTCAGATCTGTCCAGCTAGCATCTAGGACAGTGATACTTAAATGAACACAGAACATACATACATACATTCTCATACATTTAAACACCATCCATACACATGAAACAGACAGAACAACAAAATTAGGACATTTGTGATCACCAAGACGAAAATTAATCAGTCCTGAGAAAGGAAAAAAAAAAAAAAGGCACTAGGAGATCTCCAGAGATAGGTGTACACCCAGTTACAATTTAGAGAAAATGGCAGAGCTCTCCGCACAGTTGTTTCAGAGGATCTGGAGCTCAAGGTAGCATGCCAGTGTCCTGTGAATTGAAAAAAAAAAAAATTAACCAGCGTTAATAAAGTAGTTTAGCAAGGAAGAATTTTGTGAACTCAGTGTGACCAGAAGCAACTGTTATCACAGAGGCCTCACGGATTTCCAAGAGCCAAGCCGGAATCACCACTTAGGGCGGACAGTGGTTTGGGTGTTTTAGAGCCATGAGCCCTTGCAGGGTTGTCTGAGTACTCCCTAACATCTTTATCTAAGTCTGTTTCCTGTGAGGAGTAAGGAGAGTTGCAAGGCCTAGGCCAGGGCCCTTTCCCTTTCCACACCAGGAACCTCACCAGAGGGTCACGTACGCTTTCCCACCCAAGCCCTACCAGGTCCTTGTGGGCCCTACCAGGCCTGACGGTAGGTGCTGGAGCCTGTTGGGCAGAGGCCTTGCCGCCACAGAAGCCGAGGGCCCCCACCAAGCCCAAGAGAGCCTGCTGGACAGAGGCCCTGCAGCCACTGAGGCACCTCCCACATGGCACTGCCCTTTCTGTCAGTAGAACCCAGCATGCAGAATCCTCATGCCCGCCCGGCAGGTGAATTCTCACTACTGATTGTTCTCACTTGGGCTAGTTCACACCTTCTTAGGCAATCTGGTGGTCCCTTGATCCCAGGAGGTCACTATCAGTCTCCCAGATATCTGAGACCGAAAGCGTTTGACAGAAGAAAGGGACAGCACCCTACGTTCACCTCTCTCAGGGGCAAAGAACACAGAACATACAGGGCCCAACTCCCTGAAATACTTCAATGGGGACACAAACGTGGGCCAAGGGGGTAAACTCACCAGAGAGATACTGAAACAGGGGACACATTCAGAGTGCCAGGGGCCAGAAAGGGACCGGGAGATGGACGATCTACAAGCACCGGTCAATGTAAGGGCCCAAGAAGAAATGGCTAGAACTTGAGGCAAGCGTACTTAGTATCTGTTCCCGCACAGGTAGAGAGACCACGTTGTGGCGCCATATGTTGCTTGTACCCCTCCACAGGACCCTTCAGGTGAGGGAGTAGAGTTGACTGGGAGCCAAGACACACAGGCTCCAGAGTCAGCGTCTCTGAGTACGTCCAGGGTCTCAGGCCTTGTCCAGTTTTCTCCTACAATTTGCTAAACTCTGTTCTCAGACTTCCACAGAAGTTAGTTTTTGGTCTAAGTGATTCAAAAAGAAGCAAAACAAGCAAGAAACACAGAGAGTACTAAACAAGACCTTTATAGAAAACATTACAATTATTTCAAAGCATGATCAAAATATAACATGTTATGTTCCAGACTGGTGGACACAGCTCTGGCTGAACGTGAGTTGATAAGTAGCTCAGGCTGAGCTAACACAGAACATGTTCAACCAGCAGTATCTGGAACGTTGTCCGCATCACTATCCAGGGAGAAGACTTCGAGACTTTGGGTAGAAGTCATGACACAGGCTCCTACATTAAAATTCATCAGAAAAGGGGTATTCTGGGTGGTTCTCACCACTAAAATAGAAAAGAAAAATACAGAATATTAACTCTTGGATTCAAACTGTGGTAGTAAGGGCAGAAATCTATGATGCTATCATTAGACTCGACCACTTAATTTTCCTGGCTGGCTGCAGAATCTTCTATTTTTATTTTCATGAACTTGACTGTGAATGAAATATTTTTAATCACCATAATTGATTTTTTTAATTAAATTCACTTGCCTAAGAGAGAGTAACACAGAGAGACAGACATGTACATGTGCTCCTTCCTTTTAGCTTCTGCAGTCGGTCTGCCAAAGCAGAGAAAGAAAAAGTCTGTCTCATTTCAGTCTCTCAATGAAAACAGAAACTAAACATTATGTTTAATGCTAGTCTAAATGTCAATCATCCCAAAATAATATCAAGAATACAGCTTATAGATACTAATTGCTTTCCATTTATCTAATTAATTCATTATTTATGCACTGTCCATCACACAGAAAATACTGTGCTATATTCAGATAAAGAATTTCATTAATAAGATAGATTTCTAGTTATTTTTTTTAGATTTCTATTTTTAGGGAGCAATTTTATTAAATAATTTGTAGATGACTACATGTCAGCAATACTACAAAATATAAATTGACAAAACTCATTATTTACTAAAATATTTAATGGGTGGCAATTACTACTGAATGTTTACCACTCTCTGATCTGCATTATATCCCATTTTTATCCTTCATTTTGTCCTATTTATAAAAAGAAAAAAATAGTAGCAATGATAACATATATGCCAGTCTTTGCAAACTGTCTACCCTTTTTGAAGAATTGTTATATTTACTTCCACTGTGAATTAAAATTTCCACAGGTAAAAGGAATTATGCAGTCTTTGTTTGGCTTTATGTGAAATATGTATCAAGTATCAGATTCTATGGCCATAAAGCATGAAGGAAAAATTAAATATTTGTAATGACTATCAATTTCATCAGCTATGGAGCTTTTTTCATATATATTCTTCCCTTTGTTTTAAATGTCTTTCTGCACTAATTTTATCTTCAGTATTGAGATATTCATAACTCATAAATGAGAAAAGCAAATAATAAAATAACTGTCTTAATGGCAGCTTTCAAGAAACTAATGAACTGTTTGGTTTCTGAACAATCATTTACTGAAAATGGAAATACAGAATCCAAAATAAATTGTGGCATATTTATCATAGGACTTACAATGGAGCAGGCGCATATCTGAAATTTCTGTTCAGGCTGTCTAGGATTTTCATATCCTCTGACGGCAGCTCAAATTCAAGCACCTATTGAACAATTAGAAATATTTTAGGACACTGTCCATTTGTAAACCTTTAAAATCTCATTTTATTGTGCAAAGGCAATTTTCAATATACAAAAAGCTTCTGAAAGTTGTAAAGGACATCAAGCAAGATACTCAAGTGGTCAATATATGTCACACAAAAGTTAAAGGAAATCACTTTTGAGCTATGTTGAAGCATCACAGTATAGACAAAAGGAGCTACAACAGATACAAAGCTGATGTTATTCAAAGACCATGGTAATAGTTTCCAAACATTCTAAAGTAAATTTCTGAACCATATAATTCAAATATTTACATCACTAGAATTACCTGTTTATGTCCCATTGATGGGCAGTTCAGATATTAACAATGTTCTTTGCAATACAATTTAAACCAAGAATTATTCAAGTATTAATTTTATCATTTCTAAGGAACAGAAGATTTGACTTGAAGAGAATTTTACTGGCTAACATTGGAATAGTTCACAAAAAAAAATTTAATAATTTCTGAAATATTAACATAAATAGATCATCAAGTCCTTCTTTATTTCTCCAAAAATGATGATAAATAAATAGTAGGAAACCAGGTAGGAAGGGAGGGAGAAGGAAGGGAGGAAGGTAAAAGGAAGGGAGGAGCAAGAGTTTAAAGTGTCATCAGTCTAACAACCGATCCATCTTGTAAAAAGCATTGAGCAAACTTTTCTTTTAAAACTATCAAAAGAACAGAGAATACATTATTAAAAGATGACAAATGACACCACCTCTCTATCAATAAACCAAACAGGATATATATAAATGCCCTCATAGAAAAAAATGAAGAAAGTTATTACAATATAATAAAAGGCTACCTTTTATTTTGAAAATTGAAAGTTGAAAATTCCCAAGGTAGTTACACATTAATATTCTTAATATTTTAAAACCAGTTCATCCTCAATTGATAGACAAGTTTAGTACCTACCTAAAGACATAGATATCTAAACACTGAAAGATGTAATCAACATAAACAATAATAAATGATGAAATCCTTACATATGTATATATGAATTATCTGCCCAGAAAATCATATATATATACACACACACATATATGTGTATGCATATATACATATGTAGATGCAATATGCTA
This sequence comes from Cricetomys ansorgei, assembly GCA_026225945.1. NCBI lineage: Eukaryota > Metazoa > Chordata > Mammalia > Rodentia > Nesomyidae > Cricetomys > Cricetomys ansorgei. The sequence continues at coordinate 72,842 of JAMJFZ010002903.1, forward strand.
TATTATTATATATTTATTACTACATTTATATATTGGTACTGTTTGGTACAGGTCTCATTTAAGAAGCCATATTGCTGAGGTAATTTGTAACATTTTTAAATAGGAGAAGGTTGATCAAAACGATTGTTATTTTGTTCAGCAAGATGGATAGTCCAATATAATTTGAGAAACGGTGAGCATATATAAGACAAAGAAAATCCATGAATAGAATTATTAGAATATTATCTAAGAGATTTTTGAATTTTTATTTTACATAAATTCAGAAACCACTTTAATTAGAGAAGAGTTTCAAAGAAAACACTGTAACACTTTTGAAAAAAAATGAGACAGATGATATCTTATTCTCAATGAGGAAAAATGCATGAGACTTAAACACAAAATAAAGAAATGATGAAATACAATAAAGAGAAACTTTTGTTCATGAAAATAAACACAGAGAGAGAGAGAGAACTGCAGAATTTAGTATAGAACAAATGTATCTGAATTTGCAAGGTAATTATTGTGGAGAAGATATAAACATTGCAAATCAATTACAACTCATATTTCCCAGTCTCCACACTCCATGTACATCTGCCCCTGTTTCTAGTAACAGGCAGTATCTATTTTCTCCCCACCCCCTTGATCTTAACTGTTCCCATTTTTTTCTATTTCCATGCATGTATGTGAGGAATGCACATGTGTTTATTTGTGTTCGCATATGTAGGGCCACATTTCTGTGTGTGCTTGCACAAGAGTATGTGTTTGTGCATGTGGAAGTCCATGTTGATACAAAGAAGTTGATACAAGGAAGTTGATACTAGCTGATACTAGGCTTAAACTTCATAGCTGTTGTACCTTATTTATTGAGGTAGTCTTCCCATCAGACTCAGAGCTCACTATTACGGCCATTTGCACTAGCCAGCTTACTCTGGAGATCCTCTGCAAGGCTAGAATTAAAGGAGGAGGGGCGCCACATTCTCCTGGAGTTTATATGAGTTCTAAGGATCTAAAGTCCATTCCCCATGTTTGCTTGACAAGAGTTTTAACCACTGGGCCATCTCACAGCTCTTAATTATTTTTTTAGCTTGCATTAACCTCTACAGCTTAGCAGAGGAAATGATGTGGTAACTATTTGCCTAGGCTTAAAATCCTTGCGAGCACCTACTCAGTGTCTTTAAAGAAGAGTGTGTGAGAAGGTGAAGCATATGCCAGTTGGCTAGTGAATGAAAACTATTTGGAGTTAAAGAATGTTAGCCAAGAGACCAACTATATCCTGAGGCAGATGAACCTCATCAACTTGCAAATACATACACTAGTAATGTGAACATACTTGAGTAAATTCAGGCTAGACCAAGCCTCCCACTTCAGGCTGAACTGCAGAAAAATTTAAAATCATAGAACTGTAAGCTAAATAAGTATTCTTTATATTAAAGCTCTATGTCAAGGCTGGATCATTTTGCAACTGCTGAAGATAATAGTACAGCTAAGTTCCTGTAGTTGAAAATAGAAGACCATCAGCATAGGTAAGTCTCCAAGAAAGGAATATGCACTTAGCCAGCAAAGCAACTCTAAAGAAATAAACATGTCCGTGTTAAAATATGTAAGCATGAGCCTGGAGAGGTGGCTCAATGGCTTGGAACACTAGCTGCATTTCCAGAGGCCTAGGTACAACAGGACCCATAGCACAGCTCCCAGCACCCACATGACAGCTCACAACTACGAAAAACTCCAGTTCTAGGATGTGTAGTACTCTTTCCTGGCCTCTCCAGGCACCAGGCATGCACATGGTGCACTGGCATGTAGGCAGCCAAAGTATGTATACACGTAAAATTTAAAATGAGTAAATAGAAATAAAATAAAATGTGTGAATATGCAAGCCAGACACAAAATAAAGCCCCAACAATTTATCATATGAAAATACCAAGCCAAACTTAAACTCTTATTTTAGCAAACAATGAAGAGATCCACTACAAAGATGTTAACAGTACATGGCTAACTTAAAGTTGAATTCTTAATATCTGTGCTCTTTCTAAATCTAATTCCATCCTGCTAACTTATTACTTGTGCTGTAGAGCAGAACAGAACATTTCTGATTGCAAATGAAATCTCACATGCCTGCGAAATGCTAAGGAGATTGTCTGAGCTCAAAAATGCCGAGAGATTTCAAAGAAGAAAATAGAAGAGAGACAGTGTAAGAGCCCTGATGCCCACAGCCTCCGGAGTCACCTGTAAGTTCTCTTTTATCTCATTCTCTTTGTAACTCTGGGCAAGGACCACAATCCCGCGTTGAAGATGGTATCGAAGAGCAATCTGGGCTGGACTCCGCTTGTGCTTTTTTGCCATGTCACAAAGAACTGGATCATTCAAGAGAACTGGGGCGCTTGCATCCACCCTGGAAGAAAAGGCAGCAGAAATCTTTAGCTTCAAAAGTTGAGAATTGCTAGGAGGCTTCTGTCCACATAGCGTGCCCACTCAAAACCAGGGGTCTTCGAAGGAGTCTTCGAAGAAGTCTTTGGACCAATAACATTTCCATTATGGAGAACTCAGAAATGTGAATTCTCCCCTGTCTCTGAGTATTCAAATGAGCTTCTGAAAACTGAGGTTAGAGAATTGAAAAGATTTTACCAACACTGGTGTTTGCAGCAAACTCCCTACCTTGCTTACCATCGTTTTGGTCGTTGAGATCCAAGAGCGCAGTAGGCAACTAGAACAATGTCCTTTGACCTGCAGTAGTTCAACAGCTTGCTCTGGTTCAGGTAAAGATGACATTCTACCTGTAGATGGACGGACAGAGAGGTGTCTGGTTATATGAGATGCTAATGTTAATGTAAAAGAGACACATTAAAGGTAAGTACCTACATAAGAAAATGTAACATATTTAGATTACCAATATAATTTGATCCGAGTCTTTTAAACTTAATTTCACATTTATATTACTAATATGACATGAAAAATAATTTTTCTGTAAGAGCACAAATCTATGAACCAGATCTTGAAGTTCAAATTCATTTTTTGTTAGAAAGAGAAAACATAATGTTGACTGGAAAAAGTTTCCAGAACTCAGTGGAAAATTTGTATATAGATAGGTTCAAACTGTTAAGAGAATTATTGTTGATTTCCCTAAATATAAATCTAACAATGTCTGATGACATCTTCATTCTTGAAAAATATTTGAGATGAACTCTTTGAAGGCAAACACTCAAAGAACCTACTTAGAACATGATCATAAGAGTGTTGCAGAAATAGGGCCACCGAGATGGCTCAGTGATGTGTCTACTTCAATTCTGAAATACTACTAGTGACATCTGCCTGCTGGGCCACTTTAAATCTCCACACTCTGCGTCAGTTGGCACTATGGTATACTTTCGTTTTTACAAAGCTTTAATAGTGCAAGGATAACTTTTAGAATCTTCAAGTGACTTTTACTACAGTGACACTGCTCTTAGAATCTTCTTTTTTGTGACAGTACTATGAATTGGAGAAGGGGTAAATGAGCTGGAGGGTAGAACAGAAATAAGGGAATGTATGGGAGGTAAAGAAGAGCCTGTGAGTGCTCACCTGGTTGCAGACAGGCTTGTACTTGAGCCCAGGTTTATTTAAGATTTTCTCCAGCTGTCTGCTATTAAAGTTGGACACCCCAATGGACTTGACCAATCCTGCATCCTTACACTTCTCCAAGGCCTAGGAGGGAAGGAGTTATAAAGAGTCATATTTACACTGATATAAAAGCAAGATGGAACAGTTAAACATACTCTATCTGGTTCTGAACATATATCTACATAACAGAGTGCTTGCCAGTGTGAGAAGGACCCTGAGTTTTACCATCACCCCACTAACACTGAAAAGGTGGCACGAGGGAGACACTGTCCAGTTGATCGCTGAAACTGAATATGAAGAAAACCAAAAGGAAAACAGTGACAGCCATCAAGGAATCCCTGTGGTCCTCAGTAAGAAGCAGTGATTTTCACTACATATGATGGCAAAATATATAAATTTCCTCTTGTCCTGAGTACTTACTTCTTCATTTCTGTCTATTACATGGTAGTAATGTGTGCGTCCTCTTCACTCCAGTAACCACACCTATGTCAACATAATGAGTGTCTACATCTAAAGGCATGTACCCTATTCTCTCAAGCATGACTTGATTCTCTTTCTCTCTTTGCTCATTCATTGTCCCTCCTTCAACTGCTCACCTCCCAAGTGGCACAAATATCCACTGTGTCCAAAAATGTATTTCCACCTTCATCTACTGGAAACAGGTCCTCCCCTGGCTGGAATATGAAGAGTCATCACAACAATCTGATTAAACACAGGTTTTTTCATAGGAATATCTAGAAATGGAATCTTAAGTATCCATTAAGTGGATCATCATTCTATAAACTTGTATATTTCCAAAGTATGTGAAATTATAAGGAGTATTTTTAGGTGCTTGAACTAATTTATTATATAAATTTACATATACTTAACATTTTAGTACAGCATGTGTATCTCTGTTACCCCAAATGAGGTCTGTTTCTAGGAACAACTGGTGTTGCATATGAGTAGAAGATGAGTGAAGGTAATCCTCGGGTGATTGGAAATAAGAATTTCAAAGCTATAATTCTAGACATTACTTGGGCTTCCCATTTCACAACCCAATAAACACTTTCTTGCAATTTACTTGAGTAGATTATGTTACATATACATTGAAAGTCCAGGAAAATAGGATAGAAATTAATTTTGATCATTCAGAAAAAATTATTACCATGCCCCTGTCAAAGTTGGTTTAGTTTCAATCATTCAAATTACTTACCTTCATTGGCACTGGGTAATGAATAATATAGAGGTCAACATAATCCAGCTGGAGATTTTTCAATGATTTTTCCAAGTTAGTTCGAACAAGGTCTGGTCTAAGGAAAGTGCACCAAAGCTACTTATATAAAAAAATGAACATAATCTTGGATTAGTAAAATTTTTCAAATATGGGGAATTTAGTTTGCCAAATTTATTTATATATTTTATACTATATAGAAACATATATTAATAAAACAGAAAATTCCCCTTGTTCTGCTGTTTCCACTAATATGACATATATATATAAACCATGATTATATGTTTATTTTGCAATCTTTCAAAAATGAAAGAAATTTTTCTGAAAAGATAAGTATCCTACCTACTAATAATAATATTCAGTCTCTGAATTAAATACTTCACAAAGATAAGAAAAGCAATTATTAATCTTATCACTTGATCCATTTATAATATTAGAGAAGAATTAGCAGACTTTTGATTACATCATTGAGCAGAAGAACAATGTGAACATTTTAATATGTGACAGACACAAATGCACTTTAATCTTTAATATGAAAGTTCTTTTACTGCTCCTGTTATTTAAAGGTAAATATTAGTGTTTAGAATATAACAGATCTCCTAGGCTATCTAGGAGATACAGAAAGCCACCATTTCATAGGTATACCTGATTTCACAGCCCATGATAAAATACACTTCCATTGAGGCTCACAGAAACAAAGAACTTAAGAGTTACACATCTGTAGATGGTAGGAAAATCTTTTCCTGCTTCTCATGCTGAATCTCTTTTATGAAGTGTAAGTAAATAAAAATTGTTACCAGTATTCCTGTTTCACCAATTAATGGTCCAATCAAATAAGCGATTTCGTGCTTATATTCACATTTCATTAATCTGTACACCTGAGCACTACACACACAATACCTTTGTAGTGATGTAATATGTCTTCTCTCTTCAAAATGCCAGATGCAATCTTGCTGCGAACAGCCTGCCCTACATCCTTTTCAGTTTGGTAGACATAAGCAGTGTCAATATTGCGGAACCCAGCCTCTAAAGCTAAGTTTATTGCCTCCAGTGGCTTATCTTCAGGAATCTGAAGGAGGAAGCAAAAGCAGTTCTTTCTTAAAGACACATGACAAGAGAATCAGCTCAAATGGATCTGATGCATAGTTCTCTAGAGTAGAAGCTTTCTAGTCTCACACCGCTTTACACTTAAGAAGAGACTGGGTCTCCTGGCCACTGAAATTCTACTGCCTGGAAAACGTAACAGAACCTATAAAACAGTGATTATGGAGATCACAGACACAGAGTGATATCAGAAGAATCACCTTTCCACCGTATCTTAGGTTTGTTGAGCATTTGTGATATTAAGTCACTACCTATGTCCACTGGGTTTTTCCTGAATAATCACAAGAATTTCACATCCCATAACCTCTTCATACCCATGTAATAATGGTCAATACTTTACATCAGAGGACCTCAAACAGAACTCAAATTCAGTGGCTATTCTGGAAAGCCTTGCAGGACTAAGCACACAGCAATAATCCTGTTATAATTTATATAGTTGGTGGTCACAAGTACAACTAACACAAGGAGAATGGTGCTTGGAGCAATGCAGAGATGAAATACAAATTGGGTGCAGAACTGTGAGTCTTCCCTCAGTGAAGGCTCCTAGGAAATACTCAGTTCTTTTCGACATCTAATTATGGCAATCCTTGGGAGATCTTATCTCTATAGAAAGCTGTTTTGTTTCCATTTTATAATTATTCATATTGGGTTTTCAGTCCTTTGAAACAACATTTACATTGTTTTGAGAAGATTACGACCAGAATAAAATATAGGATTATTGCCTATATCTTCCATACTTGGATAATACTGTGGGGTGCCTATGTGATTAAAAGATGGGGGGATAACATCAAAATATTTGTGCAGTTACTTTAACTACTGAGAGCAGGGCATGGTGCACACCTTTAATACCAATACTCCAAAAGCAGAGACAGGAGAATCTCTGTGAGTTCAGGGTCGGCCTGATCTCCATAGTGAATTCCAGGCCCTGTCTCCAATAAACAAGGAAGCAAGAAAGGAACGAAGGAACGAAGGAAGGACGGAAGGAAGGGAGGGAGGGAGGGAGGAAAGAAGGAAGGAAGGAAGGAAGGAAGGAAGGAAGGAAGGAAGGAAGGGAGGGACGGAGGGAGGGAGGGAGGGAGGGAGGGAGGGAAGAAGGGAGGCAGGGAGGGGAGGGAGGTCATCCTTGCACATTTGTTTTAGGCGTCTCATCTACACAAACATTCATCATGCTGATCTCCCCCAAGTCTTGAATTATTTAATGGGGTGGGGGAAAAAATAATCTGGAATCTAGGGCTAAACCTTCCTCCTTCTCACTGCAATCAGCATCAAAGCAAAGAAGGGTGACAGTGTTCTGGACTGTTGACTTTGGTCTCTTCCACCAAGCCAAGAAACACTGATATAATTAACAAACAATGATGTCATCAGACCTTGATGCAGACTAGGGTCAAGCTACCATCTATCTTGCACATACAGCTCTAGCCTAGAGAAACAGAACCAGATGAGTCCCACAGAGTCACATGGAAGGTGGGTGACTTAGCAGCTTTAGCTCCTCCATCTGCCCTCAGCCTCTTTTCTCTTGAACTCTCCACCACAACGCTGCTGCTCTTACCTCTTCAGGTTTATATGTGCCAAATCCCAGCGCAGGAATGAAGTGGCCATCGTTTAGTTTCACACGTTGCTGTATGGAACTCATGGCTTGTCACTCCTTGCACTAAGCAGCTTCTGGTTCTTCTGCAGCCTTTGTGGAACAGTTAAAATATACAGGCTATATATCAATTTCTAGGCTAATGGATAATCACAGACACACCCTATCTAATGGCTAACCAGTGATACTCTGGCTAATGATTAAACAATACTTCTACCTGTCTAATGGGTAACCAGTGGCACAACCTGTTTAACGGTTAACCAATAGAAAAATAAAGGTAGAAATTTTAAAGCACTATTTCACATGTGACTTGATACCATTCAGCTATATAAAAGTTCATTCTGCAATGAATTATTACATAGTCACAATTTGTTTGAGTAAACCTTCTCTTTATAATGTATAAATTACTGTAATTTACTGTAAGAGGTTAAGTAAAAAGTCATGGATTCTTTTCTAGATAGAAACCTATTTCCCTGTGGTTATGGGATGTCTCAAGTCTCCCAAAGTCATAAGCTCAACAACACTCAGTTCTTGTGCTCCTAAAAGAGGAGACATCAAAAATAACACAGCAACTGAGCCAGCAGCCTAGTATTGAATTCTGGCAAACAAGGAAGCAAGAGACACTTCAGAATTAGAGGACATCAAGCTGGAAAACAGTGGCCTTGATTCTGACAGGCAGGGTTTCCTCTCTCTGTTATTCCTTCACTACATTTCCCTCGGTGTGAGCACTTTTAAGAAAGGAGCCTGCATCTCTTGGAATCCAATGTTACCTAAAATTCAGTCTAAATAGTGACAAATGGAGTTTAAATACCCTCCAAAGATGACAAGTTCATTAAGGAAAAGGGAAGAGCTCTTGGCACATACTCTTACATGAGGAAATTTCTGAAGCCAGTTTGTACTTCTTCAAGTAGAGTCAACAATTCCCATATTTTGTTCTCTATGTCCTATTATGGGGTCTTACTGCAGGCCCAGTAAAAGTGACCATACCTAACATTTTTCTATTGTATTTCACCCACTACCACCATCCACACAACCTACTGAGGGTTCCGAGATGTTCCCATTAGACTGACTGCTACTGTGGTACAATAACCCTAAGTGTGCAGTAGTGACATGCATACTTTGATGGTAACCAACAGTTGACTACTTGGACTTAAGACTCATTCAACAGTAGGAAAAATAGTACTGTACTGGAGTCCTAGACAACTACCTAGGACTAGTGAAGTCAGGGATCTTGGAGAACTTAAAACCACCTCTTTCCTAAACAATCATAATCTGTAACTAAACCATAATTATTTGTTCTTATACTCAAAGTAAGTGTACTCCTCACTCCTCATCAAGGAAATGTCTCTTTGCAAAACTCATAGACCATTACAGAACATCACAATTGATCAAAATGCACAGTTGTGGAACCCACTCCCAACTGATACATCTACAACCCCTGTACCTAAGGCTCAGAAATCACCTATTGCTCTTTATATACTGATGTGAGGAAACCTCCCACTCAATATTAGGCTCCTGGAATCTTTCAGGAAACAGGGTCAATGGCTCATCTGGCTATTTCTTGCTATGTGATGGCATAGTCATACGGAACATCCAGAAAAGGGACTACAGATTTCTCTAAGGAACATAGGCTCAGAGACTCTAAAAAGAAGGAAGTGATTATAGTCCAGGGTTAGCATCACTTGGTTACCCATAAGGTGAAGTTTGGGCTCTGTTGTCTTGGAAACATCAATTGTACTAGGATGCTAAGTGAACAGAGGCCAAAGACACAAGACAAAAATCAAACAGGAAGAAAAAGGTTGTAGGATCCTGTTCTTACAACTAACATCTCATTTTATTTTACTTTAAATTACATAAAAGACTTGTCTCATTTGATCCAGTGTAGGATATAGGCTATTATATCTCTAGATCTCATCCAGGAGTGGTAGAACAATAGTTTTTGGAAGCCATTTGAAACTAATTTTTTGAGCTCTGAAACAAACAAATTTGATTACCCACTATAAGGGGCAGGGAATGAAAATGTTCAACAACATAAAAACATGAGAGGCTAACCAAGGCCATATCTGTTTAAACAATGTTAGAAAAGCATCTGGAAATATTTTTATGGGAGTCAAGAATTTATAAGTGAGACCAGAGGTAAAGGTAAATGTCCTTACACTTTACACTTTGTTACTCCCATGAGGATAATTTTAATAGCAGGAGCTATGGAGCACAGTCCATAGATTTGCTTATCTAAAAATGAACCTTGGTACCATTTTGAAGAGACTCGTTGATTGGTTTGTTGTTTCAGTGTGATTCTCTTGTGTCTCATTCTGAGTCTTACTGGGCTGTGGACCTGGTTAGTAATTCCTTGGAGTTTCACAGTCATTTAAATACTGTTCCTTTTTTACTGGCTTAAACTAATCATCGGAATAACTCTCCTTACGTTGGGAAGCACAGGGGTTCCCTGGATAACGGAGATCAAAATAAGTTTGTGTGGTAAGGACCAGGGCCGACCACCCCCTGCTACCCACTAACCACCTCCCCACCCACACACACACACTTTCCACTTGAGAGCAGCTGCTGAGGGCTGTGGCTGCCTTTCAGGACAAGGAAAGCCACAGGTAGGATACACAATTGAGTTTTCTTTTGATAGTTGGAACAATCAAGATTGTTGTTGCTGTTGTTCATTGTCGAATATTTAAGACCATATGGCTGGTCAAAATATCAACCCCTTTAAAAAGTTAGAGTAACTCTTTAGGACTCTTGGTTTTTTTATATTTTCCCCTACCAATTGTTCCATCTGCAGAAATGGGTCAAAGTCTCTGCTGATCATGTGGACTTCCAATAGATGCACAAAGAACCTTCTCTTCCCGTTGGCTATCCTTCTAGGATGTGTTCTG
>JAMJFZ010002904.1:5000-57116 GCA_026225945.1 Cricetomys ansorgei
CAGAAAAGAAGTGTTTCAAGAACTAAGTAACATGTGTGTTCCAAATGCAATTCTAACCGTAGGAACGTCTGAAACACAACACAGATGTAAACACACTATCAATAACTATTTCAACATAGTTGTCAATGCACACTTATCAGACTATGCACTCTGAGTGTGATTCCAGCTTTTCTAACACACAAGACTCTCAGAAGTAACTAAAATACGTATTGCAACAGCATCCACTAAGAAATACTCTCCTAATACGCCTAACACATTGAAACACATTTCCTATGCGTTTCTCGACAAAACATGAGTACATGTCTTTTCTAACTAAGGAAACAGAGAACCTTCAAGGCGACTACAGAAAAGAATTTTTTCAAGAACTAAGTAACATGTGTGTTCCAAATGCAATTCTAACCGTAGGAACCTGTGAAACACAACACAGATGTTAACACACTATCAATGGGTATTTCAACATAGTGGTCAATGTGCACTCATCAATCTATGCACTCTGAGCGTGATTCCAGTTTCTCTGACACACAAGACTCTCAGAAGTAACTAACCCTAACCTTAACCTAACCTGCACATGTATGCTGTGCTGCTTTCATGCCTACACACACACACACACACACACACACACACACACACATACACACACAAATGCAAAAACACAAAAACAAGCAAGGGGAGGGCATGGAAGGGCAGGGGAGGGCAGGGTATGGAGACTGAGAGAGGGAGGGAAGTCCAATCTCTCCTCAAACACCAATCATTTTCTACTCAGCCAAGGATCACCGCGGGCATGAGGGATCCAGCAATAGACAGAACAGGTAAACTTCCATTATTGCAGGAGACTAAAGAGGTCTTGAGACAGGCAAAAACCCAATGAGGAGCCTACCACAAGAGACAGACAGTCAGGAGAACCTACCAGAAGGCGGGAACAGGGGAGGCAAAAAGGGTGGGGAGGCAGGGTCAGAGCAGAGGGAGGGGCTGGTCTGCTGGCTTCTCATGAAAAAACTCTTTTCGTGTAAGCCTGTGTTGTGCCACCAGGCTAGCAATGGGGGACATGTGCCCTGTCATTCCTTCTTTCCATGTGCCCCGGGTTTTAATGGCCAGGAAATAGGTCTTGGGTTCCAGCGCCCTCAGCTCTGTAAGGGGAAGCCTTGGAGACTGGAGGCTGTGCACGGATGGTGTCCCAGCCCTGAGCTGGCAGGCTCCTGAGACACTAACCACAAATCTGTGGACTTCATATACTATTACCTCAGAAGTAAATCAAGGCCCAAGCTGACTGGATGCTCCTGGTGAGGTCGGCTCCAGACGTAGGTTGGAGCATTGAAGTGGGAGCCAGGTGGATGTGGCCCAGACAGAGTGTGGGGCATGCTCTATAGTCCTGCAGCCCCAACAGGCCTGATGCATAAGTCACGTGAGAGTATGTTTGGAAGAGACCTATGTTTGAAAGCTGGGAGTTTGACAATGGCCAATGTCTGTTTCTGTGGAAACGGGAATCAAAAACAGAGGAGAAATCTGTGAGCTCTACTCTAGGTGCCCCAGATAGTGAGGGAGAGAGGATGGACTGTAGCCCCTTCAGCAGTGGTCTCTGGACCTTCTCAGCCTACTGTGGACTAAGCAGGGAGGGCCGGAGCTTCCCGGGAAGTATTCGCTCTTCCTTCAAGCCACAGCTCTGAGCCTGCCTATTGGGGACACAGAAGCTGGAATACCTAGAGGCAGAGGCTGAAGCTACTTACCTGCTCAGTCTCCTCCATCCACCCCCATAATTTTTTAAAAATTTATTTTGTTTGCAAGTGTGTCTGCGTATGGTTTCCGTGTGCCTGAGCACAAGCATGGAGGTCATGGGAAAACTGGTGTAGATGGTTTGTCTGTCTTTCCGTCACACAGATCTCAGAGAGGGAACTCAGGTTACCAGGTTTGGTAGCAGGCACCTTTATTTGCTGAGCTATCTCACCTGCCCTTGATTTTTTTTCTTTTTCTTTTACCTTTGAGAATTTGCGACCAGCCATTATGGCCTCAGATTCACTAGGTAGCTGAGGATGTCCCAGAGCTTCTCATGATCCAGCCTCTACCTCCCCTGCTGCTGGTATTTACAGGCATGCATCACTACTCCAAGTTCAGGCACCCATGGGGATAGAGTCCAGAGCTTTGGGCCCAGTAGGCAAGCACTCTCCTCAAAGCCCCCTCTCCCACTTCTTAGAGATTCAAGTGACATTGTCCTCTGCCTTTAGTGCTATCACACTTCAAAAGGGCACCAGAAGCCGGCAGCAGCTCTAACTTCTTCAAGCTTTGGTCTAAAACAATAAGCACTTATTTGCTCTGGACTATGGGATGTCCCTTGTCCTCACAGGCAAAATTCTCCCAAGTAATTTCTGCTCTTGGCTACTATTCCTGGTTCTCCCTCTTCCTCTACAGTCTGGATCCAGCTTCTGCTGCCACAGTACCCCCAAAACTCTCAGAAGGCTGACCTCACCCTTCTCAGCGCTCTTTCCAAAGCTGTCTGGGTCCCTTTCTCTCTGAAGAGATGGCTTTCCAGTTCCTATTTATCAACCTCTCTGAACAGCCCTCCTTGGTCCACACTGGCTGCTCTTTCCTCAGACCTGTTGTGCTCCTCAGAGATGCCAGAGATCCAGCTTCTCACCGGGAGAGCTCATCAGCACCATCACTGACCAGGCAAGGTCATCTTCCCTGACCTCCAGTCCAGCTTAGCAATCATACACTGTCCACAGGGGCCATGTGCTCCATCACCGCCTGTCACTTAGATCACAGACCCTGCTGGAGCTGTCTGCTTCCTCACATAGGGACCATGGTTCTCTTGTTTACACAACTGTCCTCACTAGCCAAGATAACCTGTGGCAAGAAATGGGTGCCAAGAGGCAGAGGTTAACCAGGGTTTCCCGCTGAGGAGCATGGGCTCTATCCTGTAAGAGGCAGGGAACCACTGACAAGTCTTCAGCAGGACCAGGACAGGGTCTCAGACCTGTGCTTGGAGTGTACGTCTCTGTAGGCAGGGGAGGAGGCAGAGACAGAGCAGCGTTCTGCATGCAAGCAAGTCAGCGGGGTGTGTGCAGATCCAAGGTTGCACTGTTGCAGAAAGAGGTAAGTGGTGGAGGGCAGACAGGCTGAAGAATGCTCACTAGCTCCAGTTGATCAGCTTGGCCGTCAGGAAGAGTTGGTACAGAGGCTGTCTTCAGCTTGCAGGCTTGGTGGCCAGGGAGAGGGTGCTCTGTAAAGAGACGCAGATGAGTAACAAGAATTGGATGGGGAGAGATATATAGTCAAGTTCTGACTACCTGGACTTGGGGGCTCCTGATGACAACAGTGGGAATACCTTGCATTGAAACATGTGGTGCTGGGGCTGAGAACCATCAACACCAGTGAGATAGACCTACAGCAGTGTTTCTCAACTGGTGGGTTGTGAGCACTCGGTGGGTAGAACCAGGGTTCTCCTAAGACCATCTGCAGAGCAGATATTTACATTACAGTTCATAACAGTAGCAGCTGGGCAGTGGTGGTGCAAGCTTTTAATCTCAGCACTCCAGAGGCAGAGGCAGGTGGATCTCTATGAGCTCAAGGCCAGTTGGTCTACAGAATGAGTTCCAAGACAGGACTACAAAGAGAAACCCTATCTCAAAAAACCAAAACCAAACCCCTAACACCCCCCCCCAAAAAAACAAACAAAAAAACCCAAAACAAAAACAAATTTATAATGGTAGCAAAATTAGAGTTTTGAGGTAGCAATGAAAACAATTTTATGGTTGGGGGTCACCACAGCATGAGGAACTGTTGAGAACCACTGATCTAGAAGTAGAAAAATCCTGTGGAGGTTCAGGGTCCATACCCATGTATGAACTTATCCAAAGAGATAGAGGATAAGGGGAGAGCCATGGAGGAGCCAGCTTTGAGGGACTGTGTTATGTATTTATATACACACATATGTATGATCTTAATATATAGTTTAGCCTGGCCTGGATTCTCTGTCACCTTGATGGCCTTGGGTTTAGGGTCCCAGTGCTTCAGCAGCTTCCCGGGTGCTGGGGTCACAGCCACGTGTCAGCACATTGTTTTGTGATCCATTGACGTCGGGCTTGGCATTTGATGTTGGAGTGGAGTGGGGAGCACGTGGATTTTCTCAGCCTCTAGTGCTGTTAGTACACAATAGGCCAGGTACTCCTTGAGCGGGGACACTTGTGGGGTACACAAAGTTGCACCCTGAAGCTGGGCTGTGCAGCTGGTAACAGACCAGTGAGTGAGTGAGAAATGAATGGCTTTTCTGATAAGCCACTAAGATGTGGGGCCTATTGCATAACACTGTATCATCAATAGCATGACTAATAACTTTTTAAGTGGAGGCTGAAGAAAAAGAATCCAATAAGGTAACAGGAGGAGCAGACAGAGGGGAAGGGGGACAATCAGGAGAGGTAGAGCTTGGCCTTTGGGTGAGGGCCAAATTCTAGAGTTTTGGAACCTTGAGCTCAGATACAAAGAGGCACCATGTCTGCACATTTAAAGTAAAATGCGATGGTTTGTGTCTATAATCCTGTCATTCAGAGGCCTGTGCTATGCGGTGAGCTCCAGGCTAGTCTAGGCTATAGAGTGAAGACAAGAGTCTTTAGCTACACAGTACGCTGGGCTCCCTCAGCTGTTCCCCAGGGCTTGACCTAAACTCCAGATACTGGTGACTCTCCAGACCTCTTCCTGGGACTCTAGACTCATCTGCCTTCTTTCTGCTGTCTCCATCTCCCCTGGACCTCTAATGGGCTTTCCTAACTCAACCCACTCAGGGTTGACCTTGTAGCCTGCCCCTTAGACTGCTTCCTTCCTGGGTTCCCTGAACCCACACTAGAAGCCAGTGGGTCCTCAGTGCTCAGGAAATGCTCACCCGTCAGTGTCTCTCCTCACTTTAGCCCTAGGGCCTCTTCTATACCTGTTTATGGGTGCTAAGCTGCCATAACTGCCTCCCTACCCTTCTGCCTTTACCCTGGCCCTTGGCTCCTATCCCAGCATGGAGGAGCCTCTCCCGGCTAAACCACCAGGGCTTCAGCAGGACCAAACCAAAGTTCTTAGCGTGACACCCAAGGCCCTAAACACCTGGCAGGTACATGCTCTAGCTCATGGAGTTCCCCTCTGTCCCACACTATGCCCCTTCCCCAACTCCTACCAGGGCTCCCAACAGGCAGCATTCCGTGCCCCTCCAGGCCCTCTCCCTGGCTATTTCAAGCATAATCTGGACCTTGCATTTTAGGTGGCCTCTTTGAAGCCCCACGATGTCCCTTAGCAAACAATTCTTGTACTCCTTGCCTGAGAACTCTCAGCTCAGGTTTTAAATCAGTCTCCTTCCTCCTAGCTCAAGACCCTTCTCCCCTGTTGCAGCTTGCCCCGAGCACGCCAAGGACAGTTTTTGCAGGGCTCCACTTTGGGGTTTCCCATAGTATTTTAAGGATCTAGTAAAGAAGCAGCCGCGCGCTTTGGCCGCCCAGCTCCGCGCAGGGAGCCGGGCTGGGCGCAGGCGGCCCGGAGTGAGGCGGGGAGAGCGGCCGGCCGGGGTCCTGGCCGGCGTAGGGCACGGTCGGCGCTGGGAGGGCGGGGGCGCCGGGGACTGGGCGACACCGAGAGGGGCGCGCCGTGCCGCCCGGGATCCGCGCCTCCGTCTGCGGCTACTGCCGCAGCACCCGGTCCCCGCCACGGCCGGCAGGTGCTCCGGCCCAGGCGCGAGCCCCTCGCGAGGCACCACCCCAGCGCCAGGACTCGCGCCCCCCCCCCCCTCCGCTCCCCCGGCCACCGCACGAGCAGGCACCGGCTCTCGAAGGAGGCGCAGCAGGACCGGCTGGGCCACGCTGAAAGGCGCCCCTCCCGGCCTCCGGGCCCGCCCTCGCGCGCCGATTGGACACCGCAGCCGTCCGTCGCGGGGCGTGACGCCCGCCAGGGTCCTGTCGGGGCAGCCATGTTCGGTTGAGCTCCGAGTAGACCAGCGGCGGTGGCGGCGCCGGGAAGGCGCAGAGGGGGCGCGGGCGCAGGCGCAGGCGCAGGCGAGCTGCAGGTTCCGGGCGGGCGGTGGCACAGCTCAGGCCGAGCCGATGCAGGACGAGTTCCAGGGCGATGGGGCCGCTGCCGGGGCTGATTCTTTGACTGCTGGAAAGATCGCGGAGCCTGCGCAGGGGAGGGAGGGAGGGAGCACGGCGACCGGAATGTGAGCGTGCGGGCGAGCGCCGGGAGGGGAGGGGCCGGGAGCAGGGCAGCTCGGGAGAGCCGGGAGCAGGGCAGCTCGGGAGACCGGGCGGTAGCGGCCGCGGCGGGCTCGGCGCCCTCTACCCTGCAAGCCATGTTTGCCAAAGGAAAGGCTCGGCGGTGCCCTCGGACGGGCAGGCTCGGGAAAAGTAAGTCTCTCGCGAGTGGGGCGCC
The DNA here is from genome assembly GCA_026225945.1 of Cricetomys ansorgei. NCBI lineage: Eukaryota > Metazoa > Chordata > Mammalia > Rodentia > Nesomyidae > Cricetomys > Cricetomys ansorgei. Next base: position 11,391 of record JAMJFZ010002904.1, read on the forward strand.
GCGCGGGGCGGCGGGAGGCAGGTGGGCGCGGGGTCGCGCTGCCTCGGGCCCACGGGGGCCCGGGTCTCTGCCCCGCGGCGGCGGCGGCGGCGTGGAGAGCCCATTGTTGGGCGCCGGCGGAGGCTGGGTCTCCCTGAAGGGGCTCCGGCGCAGCGGCGGGCGAGGGTAGGTGGAGCGCGCGCGGCGGAGCGGGCGTGGGGGCCCGCGGTGAGGGTGGGCAAGGTCCCACCGCAAGCGGGTGCGCTTGGCCCGCCGGGCGCGGGGGCCTCACTTTGCCCACCGAGTGCGGGCACGGGGCGCGTGGCTTTCTGCGGCCCCGGAGGCTCCTTTTGTCCGCCCGCGGCGTGAGGATTGCGTGCCGGGGGCTTTGTTCGTCCGGGAGCTCTCTCCCTTCCCAGCCAGCCAGCCCGGTGCGCTCCGGGGAGCCGGGCTGGGCCGGGCAGGCGGCGCCGGCCTGGCCCCAGGCTTGGAGGACAGTGATTTGAGGGGGAGATGCCGAGGGCGGCGCTTTGCTGCCTCTCCAGAGCGCGCCAAGTACCCGGACCCCGAAGCTAGGCTACTGCAGCTAGCTGAAGCGGACTGGACAAAGGAGGGTGGGTCAGGGCCGTTGTGGCTTGCGAGTTAGCGAGACCTAGGTGGGTTTGGTCCCAGTGCCACTTGAAAGTTCAAGTTTGGGGACCGTTCTTCAGCCCCTGCGGGTTGGAGTAGCTTGTCTGTGGTAGCCACCCGCTAGCTGTTCTGACCCGGATCCTGCCTGGGGTGATAGGTGCTCACCTCTTGTCATGGCCACAGTGGGATGGCACAGACGAGATCCAGAGCCGAGCCTCAGTGTGATCTGACCCTTTCTTCTCTCTCTCTCTGCCCCTGTTCACTTTCCAGGTTAGCTTTATACATCTATGAATATTTACTGCAAGTAGGAGCACAGAAATCTGCCCAGACCTTATCAGAGGTGAGTGGGACACCTCAGCATCCAGTTTCTTGACATCGCCTCCTCCCCACTATTCTTAGAGCCTTTGTTTTCAGGAGCAGCCACTGTGGCCACCATTTTGAATTTTTATCACCTTTTGGCATTTACTGTTAGTTGGTCTTCACAGCCTTTTGGCTGGGGAAGGCCCTGCGGCCCCCTCCTTTCTGCCCTTCTAAGCTGCCTCTGCTCCCTCTTTTCTAGAGTCGATGGAAAAAAACATCACCCTGGGAGAACCGCCTGGGTTTCTGCACTCGTGCTGGTGGTAAGTTTGTGTGATAGTTTTGTGTGTGTTTTGTTCTGTGGCCTGGGCCCAAGTGAACAAAGACAGGGGGTCTGGAGCAGGCTCTCTACCCCTTAGCTTCTGCTTTCCACAGAGCAGTGCACCTCTGGGCACTCTGACCTGGCTGACAGGGACTAATGGGCAGAAGAGAAGAGGCTGCTGCCTGAAATTTTTGCTGGTGTTTCTCTGCCTGTGGGGAACTGACTAAATTTTGTTACGCCAGTGTACAAATGTCTTACTTTTCCATCTCACTCTAGGGCACTAAGCAGGGGGCTTGGAAAGAGCTAGAAGGGTTTTTGTCAATCCTGCATGCTGCTTTAATTAGAGGAGTGGGGGCAGGGCGGGTGGAGGGACACCAGGTCTGTTCTGCAATTGGCCTGTCCCTTACCTTTTCTTCCTTAAGGGCCAAACCTTAAGAGACATCCACTGGGCCTTTTCCAGGGACCCTGAGAAAAAAGCAAGAAGGGCTGTACTTCCTGTAGAGACACTGATTCAGACTGACTGGACCTTCCTTTCCTCTGCCTCCCAACCCCCAAGCATCCCTGAAACAACAAAGCCTTATTTTACCAAGAACCTTAACCAGCCAGAGGTGGCCTGCCAGGATGCCTGCAGCTTGTTTGCAGCTGGCTTTCCTTATCTGTGACCCTCTCTCCAGGCCTAAGCAGCCTGTGGTCTTTTCCACAGGCAGGAGGGAAGCATAGGGTCAAACAAAGCCTTAAGCAAGTTGTCATGAGTGTGTGACCTGGGTGTTTTGTGATAGGTGGAGTCTTTCACATCCTTTTGAAAAGGAAAAGGAGGCAGGGTGGCTTTTGATATTTTGTTGGGGTTGAGGCAGATGCTGTGTAGTGTTGGGATGTGAGCACCTACCTGATGCCAGCTCAGGTTTCTGTTTCAAGTCTCTTTGAATGGTGGGGAGGATGGAGTGTCTGTTCTAACTTGTGCAGAGAAAATGAGTTTTTAATGACTTCTGCCAACCTCCCAACTGCCTGGTCGAGGAGGCGGCTGGCGTGGCGAAAGGATTCCACCTGCGGGAATGGGTGATAGGTTGGCTCTGGCTGGCTTTGGAGGTGAGTGTGTGGATGGGATTGGCAGGTCTGATTGCCCCGATCTTGTAGAAACTTGGGCTTGTGAGTGAAAGTTATTTTGAAGATGCTGGGAATTTGGCGCCTTGAAGTCTTTGCTGTGTGGAGTGCTCCAGGGGGCAGCTCTGAAGGAGGTCTTTTGTGCTGATGTCTTCATGTGCCAGCCTCCTTTCTTAGAGTACCAGAGTCACTTGTGAGGGACTTAGACTCCTTGATTTCGTGGGGTCTCAACACACTGTAAGGAACGGCAACCTGTGCCCACCTAAAACCTATCTTAATCTTGCTTCTCTGCCTCTTTTAGTACTCAGCACATTTCGTAAGTGGATGTTACATGTTCTGTTTGGATGCTTAAGCATACTTTATTGGTTGGGCAGTCACTTCATCTGTGGCTTATAAAGAGAGCATACCTTTGAATTCAAGATTTTAAAAGGCCAGTAAAATTTGGTTTTATTTCCTCATGAAAGAGAGACCACATATTTAAAAGAATCCAGTTGTTCTAATATCAATGATTGGTTGTTTAGCCATCCCTGCTGTGAAGTACCTCAATGATCATGTATTCTGTCTTTTCACCCCATTGCTTTAGCACAGAAGGTTATCAGTCACTATTGATACATTAGCCTACAGCTGGCAGTTAGCCTCAGGTTAGTGCCTGGCTAGTGTAAAAAGAGCCCAGAAGCTGGCCCAGCCAAGCGGTAGGTCTTTAGGAAAGAGCATGGCCAGGGTGCTGCAGATGAAGGCCAGGTGAGGTGCCTGCTGCTAAGTGAGGAGTAGACTGTTGCTGCCCAGCTTGAGAGGTGGTAACTCCTGGATACAACTGTGAAGTAGTTTCATCCTGTCTTCCCCAGGAATCCATGTAACCTGACATTGCTGTGTGTTGTTGAGAGACAGTAGCACCTGAGATGCATTTCATATTTTCTGTCTCGGTGTAGAGCTGGAGCAAGTCTCTCTGAAGGCAGCCACAGAGAACTTACAGGGATGAAAGGCAAGGAAAGAAGACTCTGATGCTCAGTGTGTGTCAGAACTCCTCAAAGGATTTGGCCTACGTGGGACCCAGGCAGTTTCCCCTAGAATGGCTCATTTCCCTAACTACCCCAGCTCCCTTCCACTTCAAGCTGCCCTTGTGGTCATTACTGATTAAATGACCTGTATCATCCATTTCTCAAGCTTCCTTCCCCACAAGGATTAGAGAAGTCTTGCATACAAAGGACTTTGAAAGCTCCATAGAGTTACCTCAAAGAAGCAGGACAGGAAGTTATTGCGGACCTAGCTGCAGTGTGCAACAGCATCACAATGAGCATTTGAATGTTACTTTTCCTTGTTGGCAGAGCCATCTTCAGCACAGGACTGTGGCCTTGAAGTACTTCACTCTCCAGAAGACAGAGCAGCAGCAGAGGAGATCCAAAGGCCTCTCTGCCAAACAGAGGAGAGACATGTGGCTCTTTGAGATTAAACCACAGCAACAGAGGTACGCCCATCTGTCCTAAAGGCCTTGCCACCCACCGTGCACCCACCTTGCCTGGTCTTCCTGGTGAGGGTTTGGATTTGGGAGCCCAGGGGTTCACTGTGCAGCTTATGCACAGGGGCTACTCCAACTTCTGCCACCAGGGGGCAGCCTCCCCTACCAGTAATGATCAATTTTTCCTGCTTGTAAAGTAGATGACAATGCTGAGGTTTGTTTTTGTTTTTGTTTTTGTTTTTGTTTTTTTTTTCTCCATTCCATAGTTTGGTTAAGTCTTATTCTCTTAATAAAACAGATGAATTAGTGGAATAGGCTCTCAGAAGGGTTAAGTAAAGGGACAGCTTGATCAAGAATTATTTTTGTTAAGTTAGTAAGATTACTACCATTATTAGGTGGATTCCCTGAGTTGTTTCTATTATTTACCAGTGACGCGGAGTTAGGCCTGGTTTCATTAATAATCCTAATGAAAATGTGGCAGGCTAACTCACAACCATTCTTTTGAGAAGTTTAGTGTTCTGTACTGAGGAGGTTAGTTATAGTGACTCTTATCAGAACTACAAAGCAGTTCTTCATGTTTAAAATTCTTGGTTGCAACTTCTATAGATTGTGATTTTGATCTGTCAGGAAGAGTTGTGATAACTGCTAGTATACTTCCTTCTAATTTGATTGATGTAGGCGGTAAACATGAACTGAGTATGGTAATTAGTATAGATTAGGGGATTTATCAGTAGAGGATGGATACAACTTTCAGGAAAGGCCTAATGGTTTATTCAGCAGGCATTACTATAGAGCGTCATGTGGTAGGTAACACGGAGGGTTATGAATGAATTCTTAGGAGTAGTGCCAATACCTATGATTAATCTCTGGTTTATTGTATCAAAGTAACTCTTAATCAGATACTTTTCTCTATAGAGGGAGGAATAGTTGATATATTATGTTGTGTAGCAGTTTCTTCCCAGACTGAAACAGTTCATCCTGCAGAAGCTCTTTAAGGTAGAAAATAAATAATTCAAAATACCTTCAGGAAGTCCCTGAAACTGACCATATTCCCAAACCCCTTGTCCCCAAGAACCAAATACTGCTTATAGTCACTCTCAGAGGTGTCAAGATGCAAAGAAAACTCTCTGATAAGCCCGGTTGCCTGGAAGAGTCACAGACTCACATGCAGACAAAAGTCCTGTCCTTAACAAAAGTTTTTAAAGCATAAAGACTAAAAAAAGAATAATGGCCACTGTTAGGTTTTAGGAGATATGTTCCACATAGCTTGTCAGGCTCCAGTTCTTCCATGCTTTATGTTTGATGCTCATCATGATCATAAAATAGAGTAGAATGATGGGCTGGATAAAGCTATGATAAAAGGTACTCCTAAATTAATGTTTGTTAGGGGTCGACGTGCAGGAACTAGAATTTACATAGTAAATGTGGGGTGTGAGCTATGTTTTGGGGCTACTGGAGCGGTTAAGTTGATAGAATCAAGTCATTACTTGATTCTTAATAGTTTCATTGCATCAGCAACTGGTTGATACATGCCACAGTACCTGTGTGTGTATACATATATAATATTAAGTATTTTACAGAGTTGTATATAACCCGATAGTTTTACTTTAATTTAAACAATGAATACTTTGTGGAGCAGAATAGGAATAATTGTTAGTAGGAGGAAAATGAAATACATAATGGTATGAAGAGGATTCCAACAATGGGAGGTAACTTTTTAAGTCTTAGATACCCAGCTTGCCACCAGAACTAGCCTGATTTTGGCTTGTTTCAAAGTGAGAGAAATTATTATTAGACACCGATTTGGATTACTCTGTTATGAATACAGATCCTGTGGGACTTGAGTCATTGAATAAACAAAGCATTGATAGAACTTACACCATTTGGGTGTCCTGCTCAAACACAGAGATTATTAATCCTATTTTTAACACAGACTCTAAAATCAGATTTTATTTTTCTCCGTAGGGTAATTTGGTCCCTTTGAAAATATTTTGTGGTCAGTAATTGAGAAGCTAATTTCTTTGGCTTATTAGCCTAAGAATGTTTAGAGGTAATTCTATTTCTTAGACCCCTTAATCAACTGCTCCAGTGCAAAGAGTTTGTTGATCATATTAGGAGAGAAATAGTAGTGGATTAAGTTCAAGCTCAATAGGCTTTTCTCAGTTTTTTTTTTCCAGGCTCCTAGTAAGAAGTTAATTTCAGTGTTTGGAAAATGAAACCATTAGCCATTCCTATTTGTTTCTAATTCAAGACAAATCATAATGCTGCCTTTGCACTATCAGGATACTCCAGCCTTTAAACACGTATCACTGGATAGATTTGCAATATAGATATACAGATATATATTATTTATTTTTTATTTTTTTATTTATTTATTATTTATTTTTATGTACATTAGTGGGTTGCCTGCGTGTATGTTTTTGGGAGAGTGTTAGATCTCCTGGAACTAGATTTATAGACAGTTGAGAGCTGACTTGTGAGTGGTGGGAATTGAACCCAGATCTTCAGGAAAAACAGCCAGTGCTCCTAACCGCTGAGCTGTTTCTCAGTCCAAGAGGTATATTTTTTATGGATTCTTGTCTCATACATTTTTTGATAGTCTTTTAATCTGTTTTCTATTTGCATAACTTGTGCTGTTAACAATAAAATAGAAGTTTGGTTGTTATGCTTATCTATGGAGTTGTTAAGTACAATTTATTTCTATGTATACTTAGGCACAGAATAATTTCTTTTGACTAATAATAGCAATATCCATTGTACAAGACGGTAATTTAGTTACGTTACTTAGGAAGTCAGTGTCAGGATGAGGATTTTAGGTCTGACTAGAATGCTCAGTGGTCAGGAGCACAGATTGCTCTTACAGATGATCCAGTTTTGTTCCCAGCACCCACATTGGGAAGTTCGGAACCTTCTGTAACTTATTCCATGGGATCCATCACCCTCTTCTCACTTCTGCGGGCATCCACATGCATGTGCAGATAAGGACACACGTACACACGTGTATATATAATTAAACATAAAAATAAATCTTAAAACAGGATAATATTGCTCATTGCACTTGTGTCATCTTTAACTGCTGATGCTTTTAATCCTACTATAATGACCACTCTGTGAAAGGATGCACCCTGTTCTAAGAGCTGCCCCCCTTCTTGAATCATAAAAAACACTTTTAATTACCTTGTTGTTAAAGTAAATTTAATTGTTTGACCATTTGTGTATATGTAAAGTGTGTCTTGATCATATTGATCCCTCCACTCCTCCCCTGATTCCTCCCAGATCCACCTGATACTCCCCCAATAAAGTACTCTTGTTTTTCTTAATAACTCACAGACTCCAATTCGTAACATCAACTTTTGGATGTGATGCCATTCCCTGGGACACAGCATTACCAACCAGTGGGCACACCCTTAAATAATACTGACTCTTATTCTATTGCAGCTACCACCTGTCAATAAGATCTATCCTACTTTAGGTTAATGTTTAAAAACACAACAGAGTTAAGATTTATTTCTGTACATTTAAAGCCAAACTAAAATTCTGATGTGGTTAAACAGCTGTCACCAGACTAGTCAAGAATTCCACATTGACTTTTACATCTTCTATTTGCTAATTAGATGGGTTCATCCTTCCAGTTGTTCAGAGGTCAGTCATCTGGTTTAGGGATCTTTAGCTTACTTTTTAAGGCTAAATTTTTTTTAGTTCATTTATAATTCAGAAGGTAGATTTAATCTTTGTTTTTATATTACAGTGTTTCCCTTATATTCATGAGTCTAGAGTATCAAGATTTTTTTGCTACCAGTTATTGCCATAGTCAGTTTCAGTTGTCAACTTGATATACTGGGAAGAGGGAGCCTCAAATGAGGAATGCCTCCACCAGATTGGCTAGTGGGCCAGTCCCTGTGACATTACCTTAATTGCTAATTGATGTAAGAGGATTTCCCCCCCACCCCACTGTGAGCAGTACCCTCATGTGATCCTGGGTTGTGTCAGGAAGGCAGCTGAGCAAGTTTCAGTTTCTGCACCAGGTTCCTCCCTGAGTTACTGCCTTGGCTTCACTCAACTGTGAGCCAAATGAATCCTTCTTTCCCAGGTTTATCACAAGAAAAACAAAATAGAACTTTAAGTTTGTGAACTAAAGGGCTGATGTTACAGAGGGAGCTAGTGTAGTTAGTATATTGATTGTCATGTAATTACCTCAGTGTGAAATCTGGGTGTAATTCATGTGCTTTAGTTCTGAAGCACACTTTCTGTATGTTATCGTGTCACAGTTTGTCTCCTTTCCTGTGTTCATATAGTGACGTGTGAGTAGGGGGATGGGAAGTATGCTGGGTGTCATTGCTATCTTTAATTAAGCATCATTTTTAAAATTTTCTTCTCTTGTAGAATTATACAATACATCCTGACACCCCTCCTCCATTTACCCATCATCCCTCTCACCCAGATCTACTCCCCCCCAACCCCCGTTACCACCCACAGATATTCTTGCCCCCCAGCCTCCCACGTACTTCTTCCTAGGAAACAACAGTCCCCCAGGGTTACTGCTCAAACAGGGCATGGCATAGCAAGATGAAACAAAGTCAAGCACAGAACAAAGCCAATCCCTACATCAAGGGTAGACCAGACGACCCAGCAGTAACAAAAGGGTCCTAAGCGCAGGTAAATGGTCAGAGACTCCCCTTACTCCAGCCTGTAGGTATTTTTCAAGAATATAAAATGAAACAGCCGTAAGGGTACCCTGGAGTTTCCACGTCTGCCCTTTGGTCTCTGTGAACCCCTCAGAGTGCTAGTTAGTTGACTCTGTGGGGCAGGTTCTCTTGGTGTCCCCAACCCTTCTGGTATCCACTATCCCTCCTCTCCCTCTTATGTGTCGTTCCCAGATCTCTGCACGATTTTTGGCTATGGACCTCTCCATATAATCCTCTCAGCTGCTGGAGGGGGCCTCTCTGTTGAGGACTTGGATAGGTATTGATCTATGAGAAGAGCATGACACCATCAGAAAACTTTTCCTGGGTTATCCAGTCTCTAGTTCCTGCCCTGCCCTGCCCTGCCATTTCAGTCCGTGGTTTCCTCCCCAGCGTAACCAGCCCCACGGGATCTTCCTGGCTGGGCTTCCATGTGCCTGTACTTGAGGCAAGTGATCTTTTCTCCTCCACATTCATTCTGATGTCATTTCTCAGTAATCCTAACAAATAGGAGGATTTTGAGGAAGGCAGGAGTCATTGCTGGGGAGTATTTATGAAGTAAATTCTCAGTTCCCAACATGGGATTTCCAATCTGAGATTTTCTCCTCTGGCTTTGGAAGGAGGAGGTGTTGAAGGGCTTCCCTTTGGTCCCAGGAGTGGCCACTGGGAGGGGCAGCATGACTTCTGGTGAGGTGTGAGGAGCTACGTAGCAGGGAGGCAATGGCAATTCCCCTTGGCATCAGCAGTCCCTTCCCTCACATTCTGTCGTATCTCTGAGAGCCCTGACGTTCTTTGTGTTGTCTCCTGTGTTGTGGCAGCACTAACTGCTCTTGGTATGATTATTCAGTGCCTTCACTGTTCTCCCATAGACATGTTGACAAGACTAAACAGGCTACTTGTGTGAGATAATGACACGCATAGAGAGACCAGGAAGAGGCAGACCGGGTAGCTGGTCTTTGGTGTCAGTTTAAAACACTGAAAAATAAGTGGACCAGGAGAGCACACAATGAATCCTGGGCAGAACATGAGAGGTTTCCTGAGGAGGTGGGATTGAGCTGGGTCTTCCAAGTAATGGGGCTCAGTTGCTGGGTGCTCTGTGAAGCTTCTGGACTTCCCTGCTTGTCATGGTTCCTGAAAGTTAAGGATTCCAGGACACTAGTTTGTCTGTTCCAGGCCAAAGCTGTTGTGCTGGGAGCTCTTAGCTTTCAAACTTACTGTGAGGTGGGGTTTTGAAGGGGACAGACACTAACTAGTCACAGGGAGGGAGGTGATTCTGGACAAGGCTTTATGTTCTTGGGTCTACAGCAGAATTACTACTTCCTGGAGGTTCCCCTATAGGTATTTGAGTCCAGGAGGGGTGCAAGGCAAGCTGCTATCAAAGGCACTGGACCTTTGACTGGCTCCTTCCTGCCAGCTCTGGGTGTCCAGAGTTCCCTTGGTGAGTCTGGTGATCATGTTCAGTTGCTACATGGTTTCTCCATCTACATGTGCCTGGAGTGACTTGGCAAGAGATCTGGGCATCTCCATACCACCTGAATGCTTGTGGACTATGCCAGTTTTGCTTGGCTTCTAAAATTGCAGGTCTGAGCTTGCAGCCAAGTTAATCATGGGCAGCTGTGAGTAAGCTTGAGTAGGCTGTCTCCTGGTCATCTGAAGCATGTGCTAAGAGAGGCAGAGGAAACCTGAAGCATGTGCTAAGAGAAAACCAGCTGGCTGGGACGGCCACCTCGATTCAGAGAGTGAGGAGAGCTGTGATCCACAGAGGAGTCATTGCAAGCCTTTTCCAAAACCCTTTGTGGTGTCACTGGGACACAGGCAAGGGTGGTTTCTCAACCATCTGATTATGACTCAGGGTGGTCTGTCCATCCTCTATGCCTTGTCCTTACATAACTTTTCTGTGTTCATCTACACACAGGGGCTTCTGTGGAGCTACCATGTACCCCAACCACCTCACCAAGGAGCAGTTGGAGGAGGAGAAGAGGCTGACCATTCAGCTACATCTGATGACCAGTGAGAGAAATGAGCTGAGAGATCACCTGATCTTCATCAACGAAGGAGCCTCGGACAATAAGATTCATTGTTTCAACTCCATGATGACTGTCTTAATGACTCCATAATGTCACCCCCATCAGCTTCTTCTTTCTATGGTCTTGAGTTCTAGGAGGCTGCACTTCCAGGGTGCCCCTGTGTCCAACTACATGTCCCTAAATACTTCCCAATGGCAGACCCTGAAGTTTGGGCAGGTTTGAAATGGGAATGCCGAATATTCTACTTCCTCCAGATGAAATATATCTCAGGTATTAAAGCATTTGTGTTTGAGTTGCTAGCATTCATTGGAGAGGTCCTGAGAAGGGGTAACTTGTTTGAGATGCTAGCTCTTGTGTGTTTGTGGTGAGTCCTTGTACTTGCCTGACAAGTGATTGTGTGCTGGATACTTCTGGTAGCAGCTAGAGGGGTCTGGTCCCACTTGGTCCATCCTAGTGGGTTGCTGCAAGGTCTGGGGCTCATCATGGCTCCTCTCTGTCTTGATTGAGAGGATACAAACTATGTATTTCTTCAGCATCTCAATGTTCTCCTTCCCTCCTTTCTCCCGTCCCCCTCTCTCTTTCTCTCAACTCTTTCTCTCTCTCTGTCCCTTCAGACCCTGCAGTCAGGGGGTCTGTGGTGGGGCCTGAAGACTTGCCTGTCTCACAGGTTCCAGGTGATACAAGTGCTGAGGTCCGGCAGCCCCACTTTGGGTGACCACCTTGGCACCAAATTAAAATCCCATTGTTAATTTATAAAGCTTTCCTGATGTAGGGCCTCATGCCCAGAAATGGTGATTCAGGGCTCTGGGCATCCATATGGTGGCAGGCAACCAAAATCAAGAATCACTTTTTCTGAGGACAGGGAGAAATCTCATCACAGATTTTTGGTTTCTGGTGGTCCCAGGCTTATGGCACAGACTACTGGGGACTTCATAGAGAACTATACAGACCCTGCAGGCCTACTGAGGGAATTCATGTAGCCCTGTCTCGCTCCCTCTGGACACTGCTCTGCTGCCTTGGAACTTGGATACTAAGTTTAATAAGTACCAGGAGGTCCCAGTACACAGGGGCCCTGGCTTCCTCCATCTAGGCACCTAACATCATGACAAAAATCAATGTGGGCGGAAAGAGTTTATTTGGCTCCCATGCCCTGTGAAAAGCCTATCATAAGGGAATTTAGTGCAAGAATTCAAGCAGGAGCAGAGGACTGCTGTTTACTGCATCAGTGTCATGGTGGCTGCCTCAGTTTGCTTTCTTACACAATACAGAACCAACTTCAAGGGGTAGAGACACCCACATTGTGCCTGGATCTGCCACATCAATCATTAGTCAAGAAAATGCATACTGTACCCTGGCAGCAACTGCAAAGGTTTCAGAAGCTTAGCACGTTAGCCCTCTTTGTTTGGGAGCCACGTTTTCTGAGTAAATGGATGAGGAAAAAATCATATTTTGAATGCGATTCCCAGAGCCAGGAAGACAAATGCCAGAGGCCTTCTCCATCTGCTATTCCTGGCTCCCTTCCTTCTGTTGTGAGTATAAATCATGGAGGAAGAGAGAAGGGTGGGGATACCAACAGGACCTGACAGCTAGCTTTGCATGTGTAGGTTTGGCTGTACGGGAGATCTTACCTAGCTGGAGTTGACTGTGTGTGTGTGTCTGGGTTTAGCATGTAAGGTGTGGGCCGGCTAGCATATTCCTATATTGTCATTGTTTGTATTGTAGAATTGGCTATGGGAGGAGACAATTAGCATGAAGTGACACATGCATGTGTAGTTCCTGAGGAGGACCTGATACATAGCCATGTCTGTGAGACTGCTGGCGGGTATACCTGGCAGACTGTTGTTTGTGTGTTTGTGTTGTGTGTGGCTTTGGGGTTAAGGGAGGAATGTGAAGGACATGATACTCAGTTCCTATGCCTCTGATTATGTGTGAAGTATTTGGCTATAGTGAAGGACCTGACAACTGGTCTGGTGTGGGTGCTAAAGCACCCCACACCAGGTAGGCAGGGGATCCTTGGGAGGACCTGTTACATGGCTGTGTAAAATGAGTGTTGTATGTAGAGGAGAACTTACCTAGCATGCTCTGACACCTCTCCTTGTGTCTTTGAAATTGCCTTTAGCTGAGGGTATGCCTAGCATGGCACCTAGTGAATATGTATGGCTTTGATTACAATGGTGGGGCTATCTTGCTACAGATCTGTGTGCACCAGAATATATCTGATCCTCTTGGACTCTCTCCATTCTCAACCCAAATATTATGCATCAGATTACACCGTTATGAATAAGTTTCTCTTCCTACAGCTGATCTGCTAATGTTCACCCATGACAGCACACCCAGTTCCTGTCTAGCAGTGTATGGGGGCAGAAGAATGGTGAGATCCCGGGTATTGTGTGATTCCCAGCATTCCATGAATGTGAGCTACCTGCTTGAGGATGGCAGTAAGGACCTGATACCTAGAAGCATGTATATGGCAGTGGAATGCCATCTGCTAGTGTCTGAAAATATCAGTTTGTTGGCCAGCAGTATATACTGGGGATAAGAGGAGCCATGACAGGAACCTTTCCCCATTGATTCATCTATGGTAGATCTGGACCCAGCCTCACAGCCATATGGGCATCTATCCCTCACCACCCTGCTGGGGACTCTGGGAGCCAAGGCACCATTCCTCACACCCACCAGGTACCGCAAATGGTGCCAAAGACAACCGAGGAGACGGTCTAATTCCCAGTTCGGGGGAGGGGGGTGTTTGCTGCACAAGGCTGGGAAACTCTGGGACTTAAAACACCTCATAAGAAAGCCCCCACCTGGGACTTTCAGGGACACCACTTGCTCCCAGCTGGCAGTATGACTGCCCAACCTGACAGCACAGGACAGAAGCGGGGGGGGGGGGCATGACTAACACAATTGACCATGAGCTGGGCCCCACAACCTTCTCTGGATGGACTGGGAATCCCACCAATCGCAGGCAGGCAGGCAGGACATATTAATAGCTGCAACCACCCTCAGTTTTCACTTATGCAGTCACTGGTACTGCTGAAGTCATCAGATGGACAGACAGAAGAAAGAAGAAAAGCTCTTCTGGGATAGTTCCTGACAGAGCTGAAACACCTGACCAGAAGCTGTTTGGTCCTGTTGGGAAATCATGCCTTGAGGACTGCACCATGTCTAAAGGGAGGTTTCTCCTTTGGTGTTGTGTGGTAGGTCCCCGGGCTGGCCATGACAAAAGAGGCTCACTTATCTGTCTCCTATTCCACCTTTTTAATAAAATAAAAAACCTTCCCAAAAGATGGTGCACCCCACACTCAATACTTTGGAGCTGCACCCCATGAACCTATCTCCAGTGCAGTCCAGCCTCCAATCCAATCAGTGGCATTTGGAGGAGATTCCCCTTCTGGCTGGTATAAGCACGTCCCTGAGTTTGAGTGTGTATGTCTGGCACTCTTGGAGGTGGAGGTACACCCAGCCCAGCCAGGGTCTTTAAGGCTCTGCCTGGCCCTCTCCACCTAGCCTCATTCTACTATCTATCCTTAGAGCCTGCAGCGATCCTGCAGTTGACTTAAGCATACCTTCCTGCCACTCTTCTCACCTACCCTCTCGAGTTGTCAACATCCTCCCACAGCTATTCTAGGCACTCCCTGTGTGGGACTGCCTGTCAGAGCTAAGTAAGAGCCAGTAGAAGCAGGCTTGGCACCCCACTTCCTCCTGGGAGATGGGCAAAAAGGAGGCTCCACCCCTCCTCACATTAGCCCTGGCTGGCCAGAAACAAGCTAAATGGTAAATATTCCCTGCTTAGAATGTGGCTTGATTGGTGCTTCTCTGAGCTTTAGCTGGGAAGCTAGCGATGGGTCCATTCATGGATGAGGCGCCAACCTCTTTCATCACCCATGCCTGTGAGAGCACACTTGGAAACTTGACCTGAGATACACGTGGAAACTAGCCTAACCCAATGTTCTTTGTGTGACCCTCTTCCATCTGTTGGATACATATGTGTCGCAGTCACCCTGCATTAAAACGAACAACACTTCCACCACAAGGGCTCCCGGGACTTATTATGTATCATTCGTTCTCACTCACTCACTCACTGCAGGGGTTAGAGTCCACACACAGCCAGTCCCAAGAAACCCACACCCAGGCCTTCCTGTGCTTCCCCACCCACCCCTCTTTCAGCATGAGGAGACTGGCCAGACACTCAGATGGCTATGGGCTGGGACGGATCAGCAACAACCTGGGTGGGAAGACCAAACCAACAACACAGTGGCTTTTCCAATCCTGTACCTGAACACGCAATCCTAGAGCACAGGTTTTTCTTGCCTTCTGCCCTTCTATAAAACACTGGTAACAGATTCCCCTTCTGGTCAGCATAAACACTTCCCTGAGTCTGAGGAAGTGACCGTTGAGTGTATGGCACTCCTAGAGGTGCAGGTACACCCAACCCAGCCATGAACTTTAAGGCTCTGGCTGGCTGACCTTAGTCTACTATCCTTGGAGCTGCAATCCAGCAGTTTCCTTAGGCATAACTAGGCTATTCCATCCCTCCCTGCCATTCTTCTCACCTCCCACACATGGAGTCATCTATAAAACACAGCTCCTCTAGGCCCTAGGTGGAACTGTCAGAGCTAAGAGTAAGTTGAAGCTGGCGTGGCACCCCACCTTGTGATGGGAGATGAGCACAGAAGACGTTCTACTCCTCCAAGCTTCAGCCCTAGCAGGACAATAGCTAAGCTAAATATTCAATATTCCCTGCTTCTGACTGAGAAGCAACAGGAATGTGGCTTGGTTGGTGCTTTTATGAGCTGTGTAGCTGGGAAGCTAGAGTCCATTTGTGGCAGTGACAACCTCTTTTTCCCTGCCTGTGAGAGCACATGGAGATAAGGCTGCCACGATGCTCTTGCCTGACACCCCCTTGCTGAAAATGCGTATGTAGCAGTGACCCTGCATTAAAATGAGCATCACTCCCACCACAAAGGCTCCTAGGACTTTTTTATAATGTGTCTGTTCATTCAGAGTCAACAGCCAGTCCAAAGAAAACGAAGCCCAGGAATTCCTGCCTGCGCTTCCCTGCTGCTCTTTCAGTGTGATTCCAGCTCCTGGCCAGGTCAGGTCAGGTCAGGTCAGCTTAGGTCAGGAAACCAGGAAGAAACCAAGCGAGCTATGGGCTGGGATGGAGCTGCAACAGTGTGGGAGGATCGAACCAACTGACAGCCCTGGTGGCTTTTCCAACCCTGTGCCTGACACCCTTAGGTGGATGAGACCCACCCGAAAAAAGAGCTTGGTTTTTCTAAAATTTGGCATTCTCAAAAACGCCTGGTACCAGGCACCGAGTATCCCTGGTTTTAGGCAGGCTGAGCTCTGACTCCCATTGTCATTCTTGCCATCCTTCCTGACTCCAGGGGACTCCTTTGACTACCTGGCATCTGACCTGAAGGGCCCTATATAAACTTATTAAGCAAGCTTTATAAGAAAATTTGGCATTGATATCTCTAAGATAATCTGCCGAAATGGTCACTTCATGGCACATTGGAAGCCAACATTATTCGGGATCTTCACAGACACTGTAAGTGGTCTGGGAAGAAAAAAAGAGACCATATACATCCAGGCCTTCTCCCAGCTACGAACATGCCCCTCCAGTTCTTTTTCATTCCTCAGGAACAAGTCCTCCTGATACTCCACAGGCACAAGTCTTAAATCTGGCCTTTAAGGAAGGTTTACTGTGAGAGAGACAGATGATAAGGCACAGAAGAGAAAAAACCTGATGCTACCTAAGGATGATTGGCCAGCAACAAATGCCCTGTCTCCCAAAACAGAATAACTTCTGGGTCCATGTTTTAAATGTGGACATGAGGATCACTGGGTCTGGGACTGTCCTGAAACTTGTAAGCCAACTCAACTGTGTACAAAGTGACATCGAGAAGGACATTGTGCTGTTGACTGTCCTCAAGCCCCTTGGAGGTGCGTTGGCATCGGGCTAAAAAAAAAAGCCCTCAGGTGAAAAACCCTAGCACTGGCGATGGCTGAGCTCCCTGGGCCCCATGACCAATGTTTCTGACCTGGAGCTTCAGATAGACATCATAGAATTGAGGCAACACATCTCCTTCTTTTTGGAACCCGGGGCAAATGTTTTTGTATGGACAGAGTTTTAGGGAACCACATCTCCCTTTTATTCTCTGGTTGTCAGAGTAGAAAGACCACCTTAGAAACCTCAGAAAACACCACCGGTATATCTAGGGGTATTCCCCTTAACCACTCCTTCCTAGTAATGCCAATGTGTCACACCCCTTTATTAGGAAGAGACCTCTTATACTGGGAGTCTCAAAGACTTTGGCTCAACACATCTGCCCTAACACAGCCTCACCAGCTGTTCTTATCTTGCTCCTTCTACTCCTCTAAAACAAACAACGTGTTTAAGCTTCCACATCTCCCTTACTTACCTGGTAAAAGTTCCCTCTCTGGCTAGAGGAGCCTGCTATACCCTCTGGGGCACCCACCACGTGGGCAACTCCCTAGTTGACAATACACTTCCTCTCTTCCTCTCTGTGTCCTCCTGGGCTTCTCCAGCCTCTTAGCTACTACTTGGAGCTTATAAAAACTTACTTTGGTCAAGTTTGTTTTATGACCCTTCCTCTCTTCCTCCATGGACTCAGATTTTATTACAACATCACTAGTTCACTAATTACACCTTGGACCGAGTACAGTTCGATGGCCAAAACGGCTTGCTGCATTTTCCATGGTGGGAACTCCTGGCACTGCACAAATAGTGCAAAGATCCCTTAGTGTCCAAGAGGCCCTCCCTCAAACTGACAGCTTTAACTGCTCTCTCTAGTCCATATTTGTTTAGGCAGAAAGACACTCTGCTAGCAGATGCTGTCCGGAAATCAGCTGGCGACTGCTAAACGACTCAAAAAATGTCAAGCCCTTGACTATCTGAAAGCTGATAGGGACCGGGCCAGCTGATGTCATTGCTCCCTGTCTCTTCAGTTGGATTGAGTAACCCTAAATGCTAATGATAAACACCCCACTGAATTCGACATCACCTTTCAGCAGGAAGTAGTCGAATGAAGACATCGCCCCATTTCTGAACACATAAACACATAAAGAAATGTTCACGATCCTTAGCCTGCAGGGAAACGAAAATCTTAGGCACCTTGAGATTTGATCTTACAACTGTTTTAGCACACAGGACAGCTCATGCTGTAGATCATGTGGAGTAAGGGGAACACTCCTCCATTATTGCCGGTGGAGCAAAATCGGTATAGCCATGATGGGAATCAGTGTGGCAGTTCCTCAGGAAGAGGAAAGTGATTGCCCTCATGATGCAGCTATACCACTATTGGGCACAAACGCAAAGGACCCTTCAGCCTGCCATGGAGACAATGGATAAACTATGTTCTTGACTGGCCTATGGAGAGTCAGAATTGGGCACAACCTATGATGCTCCTCAAGAGATGAATGAATAGAGAAAACGTGGCTCAAAATGACAACTGAAAATATTCTCTGCCGTGAAAAACAATAACTCCCATGTAAATGGATGGAAATAGAAAATATGCATCCTGAACAAATACCCTAAAACACGAAAGGAAAAATTTAGAAAAAAAAAAGACAGACTTGTAAGCATTTATTCTCTCATTTGTGGATAGCAGCAAGCTAAGGCCTGTGGAACCCAAAAGGTTAGGTAAATAATAAAGGAATAGGGAGGAAGGAGGCAAGCATCTTCTTAGGAAGGGTCAATTGAATACTTATGGACAGGGAAGGAGCTGGACAGGGATAATCATGCAGGGTAGGGAAGAGAAGTGACAGACAGAGGAGAGATTATGGGGAGAAAAAGCTAAAATTTAGGGCCCTTTGAGAAGTATTACGGAAATCTAATATAGCAGAAGCTTCTTAAATTATACACACATACAAAGCTGTTATAACTTAAATCACAAAAAAGAAACGCAGACCCCCAAATGGACTTCTCTGGTTAACAAATGAAGCTTCTCATCCAAGAAGGGTTTACATCTAATGGAGGTGTCGTCCAAAGTGAATGCACAACCAACAATGGGTGTTGCCCAGAGTATAAATAGGTTTTCACAAATTGTTGTCCAAGCCCCATTGCTGAATAAGACACATAAACAACTCAATTGACATGTAGAAGTTGAAATGGTCCCAGGACAGAGCATCACTTCTATGTGCTAGTGTCTCTAATACAGGAAGATACTCTGAATGATGCCTACGTAGAATCAAATCAAGCACCAAGGCACAATACGAACACTGTGACCTACCATGGTATCATTTCCTGGGGTTGCTTTGCCATGCCTTTGTACGGCCACAGTGTCACAAACATCGTGGGAGTAACTAAACAATGCATATCTTGAGTCTATGCTCACTGCAAAAGATGGAACCTGGACCTGACACTGCTTGGGTAAATGGGAACCTGAGACCAAATAGTCCTGGGAATAAGGGTAAAACAAAACACTACCTTTCTACTAAACGAGCAGAGCAAAATAAATCTTCCTAATAACATTCAGACATACAAATAGATCAGTACCTAGCTCAACCATCACAAGGGAAGCTTGATTCTTCAACAGATGGTAACAAAGACATAGAACCACTGCCAGACAATATGCAGACAGAGAGTAGAGTGGTAGGTCCTGGAACACGTAGCTATAAACAGAAAATGGCCATGAAAACCCTACCCTCAGAAGTCTCGGAACAATGTGTAAGAAGAAAGACTGCGGAGCCAAATGGGAAGGAGGACACCAATGAAACGAGGACAAAGCATAGTCAACAAGATAAACACACATAAGAACTGACAGACATCAAGTCAGCATGCCCAGGGTCTGCACGGTCAGTAGCAGATGTGGTCCCAGGGCAGAAAGGAGGAGTGGACACATATGTTACATGTCACTTACAAAGGAAAACGACTTACACATAAAATTTTAGTTTTCTTCAATGCTGTCTCTCTGGGAAAAACAGCTGTTCCTAAGGGCATGCTGCATGCCCAGCAGTATATATCCAAAAGAAAACAAAAGTATCTTGGAAGGATCCTTTCCAGAGCTATTTTGTTTTTATTTTCTCTGCTGTGTCATTCTCATTGCTATTGCATTCATGTCTTAGCTCCAGACCAGCTTAAGACAGAAGCAGAAACACTCAAGTTTCTCAACTCTCAAACGCCACCTTGTGGCTGCTGACTGCCAATGTGGAGGAAGGCAACCTCCATGGAGTTTTCTTCATAGTTGCTCTCTGAACACTTCTGTCCCAGGAATAAGCACTTGTTCATTGCTGGGGCAGAAGGGTTCAGAGACATAGCAGTTCAATATTACTTCTGTTAGTCACTTATCGCTGCCATGAAAACTTGCCTTTCTTATATACAACATCCACTTCATTCGGACGTATATAATGGCTGGCAGTTCAGTGTTTTTATTAACATCCTTATTGTGAAAAGACTGGCTCTCTATGCCTATATCTGTGTCTTGTTCCTTTGCTATGCCTGTCTTTCTGTTGGCTTTTGGATTGTTGGTTTTGTCTTATTGTTTGTCCTATTCCAATGTGTTTGTTCTCATTTCAACTTACTGCACTGTATCTTATTATCATCCCTCAGAAGTCTGTTAATTTTCTGATGAGAGACAGAAAGTGTTGCTCCAGATGGTAAGGAAAGTGAAGAGCGACTGTGAGGAATAAGGAGAGGAGGAACCCTAACCAGGATATAACATGCAAGCAAGAAACTACTTGCCAATATAAGGAAACACAGTAAGTCTGTGTAGCTGGAGAGATGTCTCAGCAGTTCAAGAATCTTAGCTGATGTTCCAGAGGACACAGGCTTCAGTTCCCAGCACCTACGTGGTAGCTCACAACCATTTTCAACTACAGTTGCAGAGCTTCTGGGGCCCCTTTCTGGCCTACATGAGCCATCCATAGCACACAGTATGAGCATGAATGCAGTCACACTATGGAAATAACAAAACATCATAAATATCCTTCATAAGAAAAATAGAGACTGGAAATGCCCTCCACAAACACATTCTGCTGTAACAAAATGAAGTCCTAAAGTGGGCAGATAAATGGATGCTAACAGAAAGGATCATTCAGATGTAGTTAATGCAGAACAGAAGGAAAAACATAATCTCTTTCTCCTGAGATGCCTGACGCTCATAATAGGCAGACAGCAGTAATATCATGGAGTAACTGCACAAACAAGGAAAACAGAATGGGACCATTGCTATGGTAGGTGGTTAGAGGAGTGATAGGGAGCCGAACAGCAGGGCAAAAGTGACCTAGGGAAAAAAAAACCTAAGAAATGGGGAAAGGGGCTCTACTTATAGAGGTGTGATGCAAATAAAGGAAAAAGGGGGTAAAATAGCAATGAGGATGTCTGAGAGAGTTATAAAGATTACTAATATCAACCAATCTTCTGTACAAAAATATATATACATATACTGCACATAACTGTATATGAACATTTTGTTTAAATACAACTTTCACATATAGCCTGACAGCATTTTCTCCAGTAGTCCAGGACCATCTAACAAAACACCATGAAAAAAGTCTTGAAAAGCACTCTGCTAGGTTGTTGTCATGGTGTACTGAGGACTCCCAAAACCCAGGACAACTGCTAGTAACACTTGTCATCACCCAGACATGGAAGTGAAGTCTGTATTGATGGACATACCATGCACTTCAGACACAGGGATCAGAGGCACCTGAGCTGGAACTGACCTGAAAGCCTCCCTGCTGAGGACTAGTTCTCATGGTACCAGACTTTGTTGTACAAGCTTCCAAAGTAGGGAAGCAACCATCAGTCCTACCCAGCTATGATTCATAGGAACCGCTGCAATGGCCATCATGGCATAATGACCTTTTGAAGAACACAATCTGTGTTTACAGAGAAACCAAGAACACAGACCTTTTTCAAACTATGACCCTGATCTTCACGTAAAACAACTGGGGAAGTTTTTTTTTTTAATTTTAATTTTAATTTAATTAATTAATTAATTAATTAAATTTTAATTCTTCCATCACAGTTTAACTCTATTAACCCGTAGGAAAATTCAGTCCTTTTAAATTCCCAAAATTCACAGAAGTCCATTCTCATACCTGGTTCTAACACAGTACCATACACACACGCGCGCACACACACAAACACATCTCATTTATAGATGATTCAGGTCTGTCTGTACCCAGTGCTTACATAGATTAGTCATACTTAGGTATTTATTCATTCATTCATTCATTCATCCGTCATTGTTTTTTGAGGTGCATGCATGGTGGCGGACCATAAGTTAGACGACAACGTGAAGAGTGAGTGCTCTCCTTCCACCAAGTGGGCACCAGTCAACAAACACATATGAAAAGACTACGCACAGTCACATTTAACTGCTGAGCCATCCTTCCAGGCCTCTGCACAATTTTTGGAACATGCAATGCACTGTTTTGGAGTGGTATAACAGTAGGAAATGTAAAAAAAATGTGGGTGAAGGCACAGTCTCATAAAAACAGCACTACGGAAGTAGAGACAGGAGGATGTGAACTCTGTCATCCTCACCCACAGAGCGAGTAGAAGGGCATGCTTCAGGACCATAACTCAACTAAAGAAAGAAAGAAACAAATAAATGCTCTTGGATATGCTGACACCTGCATTATTAATGTTTTGCTGTAAGCAGAAAATAGGAATAAGTATGATACAAAGGAATAGAAATTTTGTTTCAAAAGAAAAAGGAAAACTGAAACTTCAAACCTTTCTGATCGAGAGGGAGACTTCCTATTTACCTACAGTCACTGGATTTTCCGCTTTGATACATGGTTGGCAGTTATGTAAGTTAAGTAAGGTTTGGTAACATAAGTTACCTCTGATCAGAAAACGTATCGCTGGATGGTCATGCCAAAATCTCCTGCAGTGCTCATTGTCTGTCACAGTAGTAGGGTCAATAGTAAGTAAAGCGAGTAGCAGGAGCTCCAAAGGGACCTGTGAGATGTAACAGAAAAGAAGCCAGGTAGAAGGAAGAAGTGAGCTTGCTCTTAGTGGAGGAAGGCTTTGGACGCTGGTGAAGCTGACAGCATACCTTGTCAATGAAAGAAAGATGATCCAGTAGACACACAGGTGGGTGGCGAATGGTGCAAAATACACCCTGTGAGATTCTAGATTCTGAACCAAGTGTGATAGCCAAGCTCAAGGTCAGTTCCTATAACAGCAACAGCAACAACAGCAAAAAATAAATAGATAAGTAAGTAACTAAGTAAGTAAGTAAGCAAGTAAGTAAACAATACACTCAAGGTTAGAAAGTCCTGTATCTCAGTAACAGTGTACTTCTTACACACAAGTAGATTGGAGATGCAAGAATACACTGTGGGCATATACATAGTACGTCTAAGGGAAAAATTAATCCATTCAGTGCCTTACTTTCACAGTCATCAATCCATGGTTTTCAAATAACTTACCCACAGATGCTTTTACAGTGACCGACATCAATTTGAGACTTGATGCTCCTTTCTTCAGTGCATTCAGTCCTCAGTCCTTTTCTGATACCTGGCTCAATGCAGTCAGTAGGTATTCCACAGCAATTGAGGTACAAGTTGATAAAAACATAGAGGATGAAATGTGTGTCTGCCAAGTCCAAGGCAAAAATATTTATTAGTCAACAGCAAGTCATCCTT
This sequence comes from Cricetomys ansorgei, assembly GCA_026225945.1. Taxonomy (NCBI): domain Eukaryota; kingdom Metazoa; phylum Chordata; class Mammalia; order Rodentia; family Nesomyidae; genus Cricetomys; species Cricetomys ansorgei. The sequence goes on from JAMJFZ010002904.1 coordinate 34,512, forward strand.
TTAAATGACATGAACACAACTGGAAATGGACACATATTATTAAGGAGAGGTAGCTTTGTTCTTTTAAGATTGAAAAACTGGGCTACTCAAACCAATCAATTCTCAACCCACAGTAAACACCTGAGACCAACAGGATATCACAGACATACATCACAGTTCAGTATGATAGCAGAATCCAAATTACAAAGTACCAAAAATAAAAATTACGTTTGGAAGTCAAAACAGCATGAGGAACAAGGATAAAGGTCAAAACATCTGGAAGGTTAGGAAACACAGGCCTAGATCTCAAATATGTTTGTCATGCACTACAATAACTGTGTTTGACAGAAACTCTTTATCTTTCATTAAAGTGTTTTGCACTTATGGATATAAGGTTATGTGATTATAATGTAAGGGAAATCATAACAGGGTACCGAAAGCGAAAAGAGCTAGAGTCACAGGAAATAATGTCATGCACCATCAGTTTTCTATGCATCTGACTATGGAACAGTTTTTCGGTTTGGTTTTTAATGATGAGGTTCTTACGAGACAGGTAGGAAAGGTGGATTGGCCTGGAACTGGACAAGGAGACCAGACTCGGTTTCACCTCAACAAAATCACAGCTGCAAAAACATCTGTGTCAGCCTCCAATGCTGATCCAGAAGACATACCCCACTTTCAGGCTAAGGATGCAGAATTCACAGAGTCATAAAGTTACCTTTTGGATTTTCGAAATGTGTTGTCTGTCATTGTTGCTCTGTTTTCTGGTTTTGTTTTGTCTCTGTGTGTTTGTTGTTGCTTTGGGATAGTGTATTCTTTGAAAAGACATCCTAACTATGTTGCTCTGTTGGGTTGTTTGTGTGTGTTTGAGATACTGTATTACTAATACCTAGCTCTGTTATTTTAATTGTTTCTTTGCTCTGTCATTGGAGAGACTAAAATACTTACTATGTTGCTCTGGCTGTCCAAAAAACTCACTGTGTTTGGTCTCTACTAGAACTCACAGATAGCCCCCTGCCTCTGCCTACCTAATGCCAGACAAGCAGGAGCACAAAAGCACATCCAAACAAAGTCATCATCTTTATGTTCTATTGCTATTTGCTTGGAGAGTCCAAGGATATACTCCTCCTGAACTGCTGCGTGAAGAAAGCGAATAACACACACACATCGGCCTAAATGCTGTCTGTGCATGCTGAAAATTCCAGTGATACCTGAGCCTCTGGTACACACCTGTAGACAGAGTTGAGACTATGTGATGGATAAGGAAAACTGAGAAGCAAAGGAAGGGCCACTACCACTACCTCTGAAAGCACAATTACAGCTAATAGCACAATAGCTCAGACAGAGAACCAGAGTCAACATTCTGGAACAAAGACATAACAGCACCGTCAGTCAGAGAACTGACAGAGCTTGCCACCCTGCCACATTGTACCGTAGAAATCCTGCACTCTTCCTGGCCACTGGACAGCAAAGAGCCACCCAGTGCATTCAGCAGCCTCTCTCTCCTACGGTCAGAAAAGCTCACGCTGCCTCCCAGACTCTCTCCTGTCCTCCCCTCCCTGTAAAGCCAAGGGAAAACCTCTGATGAAGTCCCTCGGAGCAGCCATGCTGCCATTTTGAATGGGTCCCACCGGCGCAGCTGAGGTGCTGTACAGAGAAGTGCGGCCCCAGAAGCTCTTGGGCCGCTCCCTCTGTGCGCACCTCCCCTGTGTTCCTTGGCGCCAGACTTGAGAACAGGACCGATCAACTGTACCGGACACTGACAGCGACCCATACTTACTTCCGGAAACCGGGAATAGCATGGAGGCAGTGAGCATGCGTCATTTCTGCTGGCATAATGATGTCAGTGCAGGGCGGAGGACGGTGTAAGCATCCAAGCCATCATTGGCTGGCAGAGACTGAGATGGAAAAAGGAAGCTGTTGCTCTGGAGATGGCTGTTTTTGTGGACAGTTGTTGAGCTTGCTGACGATCAAGGCAGAGGTTCCATCAGGAAGTGGAGGGAAAGATGAGTGCTGACCTGGGCACAAGAATGTTCTGCCAAAAGCTAACTGTTGTGAGAGAGAGGCACGGGGTGGGCGGAACATGCCAGACTCTGCTTGGACAGATCGGCGAGTTTAGGGCCTGAGAGAAGCTGTTCGTGGTGCTGCATGTAAAGAGACAGTATGGAAGACAGTGAAATGCTGAGAGAGAAAATCTAAGCGGGATACAAACAGCCAAGACAAAGAATGGGACTCAGTGCACAGTCTAGCCAAGGAAGCCTAAGTACCTGCTTGCCGTCTGCCACTCAAAATACGAACTAGAAAGTTGAATGAGTCTAGCCAAAGAATGAGAGGGTACCGTCTAACACTGTAGAATTGGAGACAGGGTCCGACGTAGACTTGCTTACGGCCTGTTTTGAAAGTCAAAGCAGGCTGCACATCATTTTGAGGAAAGGATTATTTTTAATGTTTGTTAAAAGGGAGCTTAGAATCAGGAAAGCAGCAGTTATAACTGAGAAACAATTTGGCTACACATAAAGCAGGAGAGGTAAACATTAGGAAAACAGAATGAACATGTATTCTTGTGAGAATTATGAGCTAGCTTCAGGTTTTGAGAAACCCTGACTGACTGTCAGGATACTTTTCCTACAAGAGCTGTAGCATTTCAAATGAGACTTGTGATATCATCCCCTCAGAGCTGTAGCACTTCCACTGAGGACACAATGGCTGCCACAGAGCTCAGCAGGGCCTCGGCTCCTGGATAGCAGGATTTCTTTCAGTGTTGTGGGATATTGTATAGATGGGTATCGATATTCTGGTGAAGGAAAATGTCCTTGAAGATTGTAAAGGATCTTCCTACCTGTAAACACTTTAGGAGCCACCTAGCTCTCCATCTGATTAGGAAATTCCTCGCTTAAGGTAGAGTAAGGTCAGGATCCATGTGCTTGGGTACTGGAGGCAGGGCTGGGCATAGACAGAGATAATATAGAATGGAAAAGCACCTAGGGCTGGGGTGGAGAGGTAGGCAGGAGGAGAAGCTGGGAGGCAAGAAGAGGAGGAGCACAAGGAGAGAAACGTGGGAGGGTGGAATAACGTGGAATGCAGACACCTGGGTGATAAACCACTGAGAACTGCCTTGCACTGAAGAGGATGAGAAAAAGTTAAGAAAAAACAACAATGGAGTCATATCAAGAGACTGAAAGCTTAGTAACAATTTTATGTGGACGTGTGACAGAGATTCTGGACAGAGATGCTACAGAAAAAGGACAGTCAACACATAGCAAGAAAACACATGGCATCCCAGAGTCCAGCACACACAAATTCTACAAGGAAACGAGAGAAACACGAGACAGATGGAGCTGAGGCAGAGGAAAGAAGAAGAGAAGGCACAGGGAAGGTGAAGTAAGCTCAAAGATAACAGTAGTCATTAAAAGGGTTAAGTTTGGGAGGAAGATAGAATAAAAGCAGGGAGTAAGTAATGAATAAAAAAGACAAAGACAAGGAGAAATAAAACAGTTTTGAAGGCATTGTCAATCATTCACACCTCAGGAAATACTGTACCTAATGAGCAGTGAGAAAGGCAGGAGATGTGCAGTAGACGCAGGATAAGTAATTATAAAACAGAAAGGCCTCTTATGGAAAGAGGAGAGCGGGAGAAGAAGAAAGAATGAAAGGAGAAAGTGCACACAGATGTGGATTAATAAAGTTCCAGGAAAGGTACCAGAGATCTGTAGACCTTCAGTAAGAAGACAAAGTGGGGGGAAACAGTAAGACAATAAAAAATAAAGGAAGATTACACAGACGTCCCCTTAAGGAAGGGAAGGATGAGCAAAAGAAAATCTTTCTGTGCAATAAAAGGAAGATATTATAACACAGTGCACATAAGCTCTGTATACTTTTGTTATGGATGCCTTAGGGATGAAAGCAGTAAAAGAAGAGCTAAATACTTGAACTGAGAGTGGCACAATACAGACTACATTTCTGTTGGCCTGTGATTTCAAACTGTGTCCTTGATTACCATGATGGCATACTGTGCTCTTACCAAGAAAAGTGTCAGAACAGAAAGCAAAGGGAAATCTCCTAGCCCTTTATGGGACCATGACTTAGATATAGGAGATAAATTAAGAGCAGAATTAGAAACTGGAAGTATGATGGAAAGAAAAGCAGAATCTACTTGCCTGTCACAAAGAAGCAGCCATGAGCACAGAAACAGATGACAAGTGGAATGCAAAAACGCAGACCTTGGTAGCAAAATTAGAACATTAGTTATAATTTAGGAATTCAGGAAGGAAGCAAGTAATTACCTGAGGAAGAAAATGAAGTGCCTGCCTAATGCTCCACCTTACAATGAAATGTGGCAGCTGAAGACTGTCAGGAAATCAACTCTGGCTTGCCCAGGCAATAGACCCAAAATGTGGGCTACTTCTGACAATCTACAAGGTTATGATGAACTTGGATGACAACATAAGGAAATGGTAGACTTAAAGAAAATTTAAAGGGGACATAGGAACCTAGGGAATGGACTCTCTTCATGGGAAACCTTATAGGAAGACTGCGCTGAGCACACATAAGGTACACCATGAGATTGGAGGGAATTGGCAAAAGCTGTATTAGAAGCTGCTCCTCAACTACAAAGGCTGACCAGAGGAACCTTTGGTAACGGGAAAAAGCAAACGAGCTACAGGAATTAGTATTCTAAGAGATCAATTGATAGGTGAAGGATGAATACACTGAACAAGAAGTGCAGAGTTGGATTGAGGGCAGTATTTTGGCATGCTGTCGTACGGTTGCTTTAAAACCTTGAGATACAGTTGAAGAGCCAGGACAAAGGTCTGACTCATGTACTAAAATCATGAGAGGGCCTAAAGAGGCATGCATAGAGGTTTTTTTTTTGCAGAGATTGTCCTCTGCTGTTCATATGACAGTAAATACTCAAAAGCAAGGGAGTTAAATCTCTGCTGTTTGACAAATGTTAATTCAGAATGTCAAAAGGCAATAAATAAGGCAGCCTTAAATAAAGTCTACTTCCCTAGATGAATGGATCAAAATCACTACTGATATGTTCATGGTCCTATCAAAAACTACAAACTGAAAGCTTTGGCTGAGGAAAGCCAGGACAGTTTAAAAAGGGCTACAGAAAAAAAAGAATAATGAAAATAATCTTTTGAGAATAAGGCACAAAGAAAATATAAGGTTCCTGGAATTTGTATAAGGTGTGTTTGGAAAAGGCAGACACTGGGCTAAGGAATGAATGCAGAATGATGACTGCTATTCAAGTATATTCAATGCTGTAGGAAAAACGCCCTAGGGTGCTTGGCTCATTGTTACTATCACAGAAAACAGGAGTCATCCATCTCTTAACTTCAGTAGATCAACATACCCTAAGACAACTTGATGCAGTTAGTGCCTTGCTAGCAGTGACGGAGCAGGTGCATTTACTAGAACAGATGGAATATAAGTTACTGAAAGATCAGTATTTTGGGAAGCAAATCTAAGTGATCAGAGACCTACCTAAGTTAACAATTCAGAGAGATGGATTGTTAATTACTGGATTATCAGGAACAGGAGCTGATGTCACAATCATCTCACAAGACTACTGGATTGGAAAGTGGACTCTTCAAGATGAATCTACTCAGCTCTTAGGTGCTGGAACATTTTCTCAGATTAAAAAAATGTGTAACAGGTGCTAAATGCATAAAAACAGAAATGCAAAATAGGAAGTATAAGGCCATATATAACCTATGCAGCTATGAATTCGAGGAGAGGACCTGGGTTTATCATGGACTACAGAACCCAAAAGGGATTGTGGTAGCCAGATGTTCCTGTTATGAACCACACCTACAACACCTGAGGCTGACATGATGAGTGTCCAGCCAAAAAGGCACAAAGTATTGGATTTAAAAAATAAGGTATGGTTAATACAACTTCAACTTACATTTAAAAAAAAAACAGGAGGGGTATAGGAGGTTTGTGAAATTATCCATTTTACCATGAAATAGGAATTATATAACTCTTAAGAGATATTGTCTCAGCATTTCTAATCTAATAATAATAATAGCCTGGAGTGTGTAGACTCCACCCCATGCCAGGGAAAGGCTGTGATTTTGTCTTTTCAGAAGCAAAACATACAACTGAGAGTATCCAGAGAACAATGGGCTGAAGAAAGACATCAGAGAGTGTGGGCTAATGCCAAGCAAAATCCTCAGTAGTCCTACAAAAACAGACCACCATTGAAGGCCTTTCTAGCTGCCATGCTCCTGTGCTGTTTGGAGGGAGGGAGGTCTCCATACAGCATTGTGAAAGATAGGTGGCATGAATCATTCCTATTTCACCAGCCCCGGCTTAATACAGAACCTGGCAGTCAGAGACAGGGCATGAGAATGATGACATGGAATGGCCTAAGACAGCATGCTGATGATGCTATCAGTAACCCAAAGACGGTCCAGATCCACTGTTCATTATTTCTCTACTAACCGAGGTACAGCCTCCTTGACATGAAGACATATGGGAAGCTGTTGGCTTCATAAAACCATCTTAATCTATGAAATCATCATGCAGATGAGTCTGCAGCTTGCAGGAAGCCTGTTTAAATCAAGGCAGCTTTCACAGTGCTCATGTAAGATAAAAAAGATGCAAATACATGCTGATTATCACCACACTGTCTCCTGCTACTCTGCAAAGGCATTTGAACTGCATGAATATTGTGCTAAACTTTAGAAAACATTGGTGATTGTTCATGAACAATCGTTGAACTTTGGAAGTGATAAATGCTTGCTGTTATGTATGGGATGGTTACAATCATGAAGGACTTTCGAACTGTGCGTGCAGACTGCTGCTTACTGTCCAGAGAAAGAGCGAGTTCCATCCAAACAAAGGAAACATTTGGAGGGGAGTAAAGGAACATGAGATTTCTTGTGAGGCAGGGTTTGAGTTGCCACCAAAGTAGATGCAAGTGTGGCGGTGATGTGCTCAGGCAGGACTACATATACAGGAATTTGGTGATGGGGGAATGCCTTGAAATGCATGAGGAGTGATTTATTGCTCTTTTTCTTAGTGATGGGCACAGATATCTAATGTTTAACTGTATTGAATACCTTGTAAGGTGGATGGCATTCTTGATGAGGACTTAAGCTTGACTGCTTTTCCGATCAAGGATAAAAACAACTTGCTAGATGAAACAAACACCTGTCTCTAATACTGAAACTATGAGGTTGGTTATACACATGATGTATTTTTCAGTTACCAATACCGGTGCTGGCTGCCTGCCTCTCTGATACAGGACTTAGGAGCCCTGGACCTCAATATACCAGGCATCCATTCATTCATTCATGCCACACAAAGGCAAGTACTGCCAACTGTGGTTCTCAGCCATGTGTTTTAAGGTCTGGTCCAAATATCTAAGGAACGGTTCATACAAAATTGTAAGTCACGTCTCAGTGAATCATGCCTCTTCCCAGCAATCCTGGATTTGAGGAGGTCTGTGAAATCTGAAAAATTGATAAGACCAGCTTAACACTTGGGATGGTGCTGGATCAGGAAGAAGTGGCATGAAAACACTGGCCTGTGTTGTGGGAGATTTTAGTTATGGATAATGTTCCAGTAAACTGTCCTTGTAGCACTGCGAAGGACTCACATCCTACCAGTAAACAAAGGAGTGGCTATCCAGCTCTCTCCATGAATAGGACATTCCTTAGCCTTAAGGAGATGAAGGTTAAGTTCCATTCATTTTGTAGATTGGAAGGCTGGGTGGAGACAGAGAGGATTTGGAATAAAAAAGAACTAGAGCAAGGGCTGAGAGATGGAAGAAGAAGCTAGAGAGCAGGAGGAGAGCATGGGGTGAGGAAGCCTTGGAGTGAGCTCTCTGCCTAGCAGCCTGGGTATAGAATTCCCTGAGATTCAACATGGTTTCTGATTAATAAAGAGCTTTGAAAAATTCAACTCTGGACTCTCATTAAGTGCATGAAAGAATAAATTAACAGGCCTGAAAAATGCACACAATATATCTTCAGTTCACAGGGGCCAAACTGGCAAATATTTACGCTAAGACCATCTTCCCCACCAGAGGGGGGCATGCGTGGAGTTTCCAAGGCAACAACAAGAAGGGTCAAAACAGGTGCACTTGCAAGAACGACGTTAATGATGATGAGGTGGAAGGCATGTGTAAGCAATGGGTCACAGTCAACAAGGCAAATCAAAATACATACAAAACATTGATGCTCGACAGTTAGCCACAAAGCCATCATCCTGCTTTGTGACATTAAGAAGAAATCTCCTTAAGTAATCTTTGACTTCCATGAAATAAGCTGCCTCTGGCCTTGTCTTTTTTTGCAGCTTAGGCTTGCTCAACAGCTGCCCCAAATGAGATTTAGCCAAAAGGCACACACATAGCAGATCCTGAGCTCAAGGTGTGGGGGCTCACCACAGAAAAGTGGACAGCAGGCTGGGTACTTGGTTTGTTCCATCTCAATTATTTCCTAATTCAAGAGGCCAGTCACACACTTTTCAAGGCATGCAATAAAAATACTGTGGATGCCCTTTAAGAAAGCACTAAGATGTCCAACTACTAAAGTTGTATCTTTGGTTTTGGTAAGTTGTAAAGTCTTTCCTCAAGATTGGAAGGGAGCTGCCCAAATGAACTTGGTATCACAGCTGAGTGTGATTACACACTCCAGGAATCCAGTACTAAAAAGTCTTCAGGAAAAAGATGGATCAATGTTAGTTCAAGGCCAATGTGGCCTGTATAGCCAAACATAAGGTTTTGAATACAAACATGCATGTCTCTTGCAGGTATCAGAAGGCTTTCTACAGTCCACTAAAGCACCCATTCTCTATAGAATCCACACATAAGACACTCAATGACACTAACCCTAAATTTCTTAAGAGTCACATAGCCTGAATCTCTATTTCTTTTAGGAATAATTAGTGTTGGGATCCTGCAACGAGCAAAGTCTACAGCAGGCAGGGCTCTGTGCTGAAGAGCTCTGCCCCCTAACACCTGACTGCAGACATACCCCATAGCCCAGGGGTCCCTCTGTGAGGAGCCATGACAGTCACCTTTCCCCATTGATTCATCTATTATAGATCTGGACGCACCCTCACAGCCATATGTGCATCCCTCACCACCCTGCTGGGGACTCTGGGAGCCAAGACCCCATTCCTCACCCCCACCAGGAACCCCAAATGGTGCCAAAGACAACCGAGGAGGCGGTCTAATTCCCAATGGGGGGGAGGGGATGGTCTTGCTGTGCAAGGCTGGGAAACTCTCTCTGGGACTTGAAAGTCCTCATAAGGAAGCTCCCACCTGGAGCTTTCAGGGACACCACTCACTCCCAGCTGGCTTTGTGGTGCCCAACCTGACAGCACAGGAAAAAAGGGAGGCCACCGACTAACACAAGTGACCCTGAGCTGGGCCTCACAACCCTTTCTGGATGGACTGGGAATCCCACCAATCACAGGCCATGTTAATAGCTGCACCCCTCCAGAACCCTTTAGAAAGGACTGAGAAACCCTCATTTCTCAATTAAGCAGTCACTGCCAGGCCGAGATCATCAGACAGGAGAAAGAAGAACAGCTCTCCTGAGACGTTTCCCTACAGAGCTGCAACACCTGGCCAGAAGCTCCTCGGTACTGTTAGGAAATTATCCCTTCAGGCAGGACTGCACCACCTCCACAGGGAGGCTACTCCCTTTGGTGTTGTGAGGTCCACGGGTGGGCCATAACAATAGAACTTCACTTTTCCATCTCCTATTCCACCTCTTTAATAAAATAACCTCCCCCCAAAAATGGTGCAGAAACCCGGGATAGCTTCCCATAGTGTGCTTGCAATCCCCACCACTTTGGGAATCACAGCTGCATCAGGACACTATCTCCAGTCCATCAGCAGGAATTAGGTACGATTCCCCTTCTGGACTGTGTAAACACCCAGCCAGTCCAGCCAGGGTCTTGAAGGCTCTGCCTGGCCCTCTTCACCTGGCCTCATTCTACTATCCTTAGAGGTGACAGCAGCGGCAGAGCGAGGCACAGAAGGGGAAGAGCAGAAGAGAAGCTGGGCCCGCCCCCTGCCACTCAGACCCACCTCCTACACGCCCACTAGCTAGGGCGCATGTGCAAGACCCTGCTTTAGCATTCCTGTCAGGAGACAGAGGCTCACTCACAGGCGGATGCGCAGCACGGCGGGTGGCAGGACAGGTAGCAGCGGGCAGAGGGGGAGGGGCGAGCAGGGCAGGACGTGGCGGGCCAGGCAAGCCAAGCCACGGATTGCTGGGGCTTCGGAGGACTGTGCTGGAGCAGGTCATGCCGGGCCGGGAGAGCCGCGGAGACCCTAGGCAGGCCTGGGTCAGTCCCGAGAGGGTGGGGCGGGAAGGGCCTCGGTGGGCCTGGGCAGGTGGGGCGGGCAGGGCACAGCAGGTGGGGCTGAGGCAGGCCGGGCCGAGCCATGGCGGACAGGGCTGTGCAGGCCAGGCAGGGCCCAGATGCTCCTTGGCGGACCAGGGCGAGCTGGAGCGGGCCGGGGCGGACCGGGACGGGACCGGAGCAGGCCCAGGCAGGCAGCGGCAGGTCAGGACGGGCCGCAGCAGTCACAGAAGGGGGCAGAGCCGGGAGAGGAAAGCGGCAACCAGCTGGGCCCGCCCTCTGCCGCTCAGACCCGCCTCCTACACGCCCACTAGCTAGGGCGCATGTGCAAGACCCTGCTTTAGCATTTCTGTCAGGAGACAGAGGCTCACTCACAGGCGGATGCGCAGCACGGCGGGTGGCAGGACAGGTAGCAGCGGGCAGAGGGGCGAGGGGCGAGCAGGGCAGGACGTGGCGGGCCGAGGGTGTCGAGCGGGCCGAGCGGGGCCGAGCACGCAGAGCGGGTTGGGCGCAGTGGGCTGAGCCGTGGCTTGCCGGGGCGCGGCGGACAGGGCTAGAAAGGGCCAGGCAGGGCCCGGGTGAGCCGTAGCAGGCCCAGGGCATGCCCAGGCTTGCCCGAGCAGTTGTAGCGGGCCTGGCAGGTTGGGCGGGCCGGGCGCAGCAGGCAGGGCTGAGGCAAACAGGACCTAGCCATGGTGGGCAGGGCTTGGGCAGGCCAGGCAGGGCCCAGTTGTGCCTTGGCAGGCTGGGGAAGCCAGGGCTGGCCGGTGCAGGCAGGGATGGGATGGAGCAGGCCCAGGCGGGCAGCAGCAGGCCAGGCCAGGCCAGGCCGGGCCGGACCACAGTAGGCACAGAAGGGGGAAGAGCCGGGAAAGAAGGAGCAGCTACCAGCTGGGCCGGCTCTCTGCCGCTCAGACATGCCTCCTACACGCCCACAAGCAAAGGCGCACATGCTTTAGCATTCCTGTCAGGAGACAGAGGCTTACTCATGGGCGGACGCGCAGCATGGTGGGCAGTGAGACAGGTAGTGGCATGCAGCCAGCTGACGGGTGAGCAGGGCAGGAGGTGGCCGGCCAGGCGGGCCGGGCGGACTGGGCGCACTGGGCCGAGCCACGGTTTGCTGGGGTGCGGCAGATGGGGCTGGAGAGGGCCAGGCCGGGCCTGGGTGAGCCTTAGCAGTCCTGGGGAAGGTCCGTGGCGGGCCGGGCCGGTTTGGTGTGCAGGGTGCAGCAGGTGGGGCCAAAGCTGGATGGGGCCGAGCCATGGCGGGCAGGGCTGGGGCAGGCCAGGCAGGGTCCAGGTGTACCTTGGCGCCAGAGACTCTCTTGCTCTGGACACCTTGGGCCTTGGGCCGCTCCAGCAGCTCTTATTCCCCTGCATGTGAGGCAGGGACCAGCCTATTCAGGATTCCCTCTTAAAGCCCCTTGCCGTTTATTCCAGAGGGGGTGCCCAGGAGCACGTGAGTGTGGGTGAGCATATGTGTATCATTTCTTCTCTGCCCATTCTTTCCTCACCTTCTCACCTCACTTGTGGGCCAGATGCTTAACCAGCTACCTGCTTAGAACACCTATTATGGCACAGCGTGTGTACAGAGCAACGCACACCTTTCTCTCCTCACATGTGTGGGCCTTGTTAAGACTCCAGCCCATGGAATCCCCAGCACTAGAGGCATGCACAGCAGTGTCAAGCGAAATGACCACTGGGAGTTGAAGTTCTGGGGCCTTGCAGGCCTTATAGAGCCCGCTGATCGCCCAAAGGGATTCTGGTTCACACAGCGCCTTTGCAACGTGCTACAAGGGTTACGGAGTTCAAAAGAGGGAGACAATTAATATATGTAACATGTAATTAAGTTTCCTGATTCACAACTAAGGTATATTTGTGGCTCCTAACATTACTGTTAAGTGTAAAAACTTCTATCAACAGACAGTAATTAAGGTGAACAGATAACTAATGGGAACAAAAGGTTTGACCATCAGTTTAAAATTAAAAAACTGGCACTAAAGAAGTGGTAGAAATGTTTGCTAAATCCAGACGTTTAGTTTCAGCACATTACGATTTTTAATGCATCCAACAGCCAAAACTAAAATGGTTCTTCTGGGCAGAGAGGGGAAATCTTACTTCCTTACTTTTAGGGGGAAATATATTTTTGAAAGAAATCATGTTTCTTCAATGAGATTCTAATGAAACCAGGCAGTTGTGGTGGCAAACGAGTTTAAGCCCGGGAATGGACAAGAAGAGGCAGACAGATCACTGTGACTCCCAGCCAAGCCTGGTCTACAAGGTAAGTTACAGGACTGCCAGAGTTAAATCAGAGACATCCTGTTTAGGGGGTTGGGCAGAATTGAATTTAACTTTTGTAAAAAGAATGTATGAAATGAGGAAAATGAAATGATACCTTGTATTCTGTATAGCACCTATGCTTCACATTTAGCCATTCTACTTAGCTAGAAGTAAAAATATATTAATCAGAAATTCAGAAATTCATCTTCTGACACAAGACTCTGAATAAAGACAACCATGCTTTACTTCACAAATTTTCCAAAGCATTTCCGGAGGTTAGCTGAGCACTATGGTCTATAACTGCTCTGGCTTAGGCCAGTAGCAATTAGCCTCCTGTATTCCCATGAAGAAGAACAGTGGGTAAATTATGAGTACATACTAGCTATGTCAAGCAGTACCTTCTGTGGAGAATAATACATCAAGAAAGGAGAGTGGGGTATACTAAAAGAGATAGACCAGGTAGTGGTGGCACACGCCTTGGGAAGGAAGCTAGGCACATCTCTGTGAACTCCTGGACTGCCAGAGTTACATCAGAGAAACCCTGTCTTAACAAAAAAAAGAAACCTCACCAGGAAATAATAGACAGGATTCAAAGGGAGGGTCATGTAGATTGCTAGAGGAAAAGCATACTAAAAGGAGACTAAAAGAGTAAAAGTCAACATAGATCATCCTCAGGATGCTTTTAAAGTGGTACGAAAACTCTTAATTATCTGTTCCTTATTAATTATGATATCCTTTTTAAGTGTATGGGTGTTTTGCCTTCATGTGTCTCTTTCTACCACCAACGTGCAGTATGTGTGGAGGCTAGAAAAGGATGTCAGGCCTCATTGGAACTGGAATTACAGCTGGTTAGCTGGTCGTGGGCCACCATGGAGGGAATCAAACGTGAGGCCTCTGAAGAAGTCAGTTGCAGATAATACTGAGCCACTTCTGCAACCCAAAATTATTTTATGAATGTAGAGTTTTGCTTGCAGGTTATTTCTGAGCACCACACATTCTCATTTTTAACCTTTGTCTTCTGATTCTGTCTTCTTTATAGATACTGAAGTTCCCTTTTATAATGAGAATCGGAGCCAGCAGAATACATATGCTTTCTCCCAAGACGTCTCTTCAGAACAACCTTTTCCCTTTGCCTCCAAGGACTTGGCTTCACATCATTTCAAGTATGTATGAGAAAGATACCGTGCTGTCATACACCGCCATGCAACTTTAAAAAGCGGCAGAAGGAGGCAGTCCTCCCTTCCAGGCCTCCAAGTGCCATCATGTACCTACACAGTAGCCAAGAGCCAGCATTGTATATACCCTCGTTGGGTTAATACCATTTATTTCCTCGCCACTCATCATGGTTATAACAGAGACTTAGGTCCCCATACTAGGTTTTATTCAGATGGCTTATGGAGGCAGTTTCCAAGCTTTCTGGGGAAGGGTCAGATGTGCCTTTGCTCTGTCAGAAAAAAAATCCTTCCAAACCAGATTGCATTAATTTAGCTAGCAGTATGAGTCCTGTTCCGAGATCATGGGTAGCCATGCTCTTTTCTGAAAGACTTGGTGTGGCCATCATCACAGTTATAATAGGTTTAGGGATAGCACCACACAATGAACATTTCCTCTTGCCACATTATCCCAGCTGGTTCAAAGTCTTGAGGATAGTAAGCACTTAGTGGCTTTTTTCCCTCATTTTCAGTCACCTTAATGCTTTAATGTATTTATATAGAAAAGGGGCCCAAGAGCCTTGGTCAAGCAGAAATATCAAACTTCTTCTGTGGTATTACTGGCGTAAGTTTTGTGAATTTGCATATTTTTATTAAAGATTTAAATTGTTTTTGACATTGTTGGGGTATGTACACAGAGTACAGTGAGTGTGGGTGCCATCGAGAAGACAGTATTGGATTCTCTGGAGCTGGAGTAACAGGCAGTTCTGAGAAGCTTAATGTCAGGGCTGCAAATTAAACTTGGGTCCATAGTAATACCTGGACTTGACCACTGAATCCTCTCTCTAACCTATAAATTTGTATTTCAGAGTCACACTTTTGATATTCCTGTTTGACTCTTTTCTGTAAAAATTAATTCGTTTGGCTAGTCAGTGGTAATGCATGCATGCGTTTAATCACAGCATTCAGGCAGCAGAGGCACGGGGGTTTCTGAGTTCAAGGCCAGCCTGGTCAACAGAGCAAGTTTCGAAACAGTCAGGCAGACACAGAGGAACCCTTCTGTAACCTCCCCTTCTCTAAGAAATAATGTATTATATTTGTTTTCTTAAAATGTAGCTGTTTTCTACCAACTTGGATCTGGGCTCTCAAGCCTTCTTTGATTGGAGGTGGATTGTAACTGTTACTGTTTCACACTGGTAATGGAACAGCCCTTTCTGCCTGTCTTAATCTGTCTAAAGCTGGAGAACTGGACTTAACTTCTAAAAATCTTCGATGCCTTTAAATGTAGCTAACATGCTTTTCCATCCACAGTCCTCTGACGCTGTTTTTTTTTGTCATCTAAGCCCAGTTCCTGTCTGCCTGCCTTGTCATCTTCATCCTCAGGAGCAAATTGTCTAACTCCTCTGACTTACTCTAACTATGACAAATCCAACTGACACTGTGTCCTGTTAATAACTCCTAAAGCAGTTGTCAGAAGTCCAAGCAGCATGCAACCATAAGGAAGGCTGATATATGTACAAGAAAAAGTATTGGAAAGTGTCCCTGTACAGTTTTTTTTCTTTGGACAGATGGTCACTGTAATTCCCTGACTAGTCTAGAATGTGGTGATCCTGTCAGACTCTGGGCCTAGATTCTGCTCTGAACCTCTGGCTCCTATTGCCTATTCCAATATTGGCAGAATCTTCTGAGCAAAGCTGAGTCAAAAGTATTATCATCACCCGATTGGTGTTTCTTTCAGGTAGCTTCATCATGTGAGGCTGGTCTGCAGAGTGAGTTACAGGACTACCAGAGTTAAAACAGGGTAACCCTTTCTAGGGGTGTGAACAAAATTGATTCTAACGAGCTATTACTTTTGTAAAAAGAATGTATGAAATGAGGACAATTACATAGGAACTTGTTTTCTGTATAACTCCTATGCTTCACATTTAGCCACTGTACTTAGCTAGCTGTAAAAATATATTAATCAGAAATTTATCTTCTGACACAAGACTCTGAATAAAGACAACCATGCTTTACTTCACAAATTTTCCAAAGCATTTCCGGAGGTTAGCTGAGCACTATGGTCTATAACTGCTCTGGCTTAGGCCAGTAGCAATTAGCCTCCTGTATTCCCATGAAGAAGAACAGTGGGTAAATTATGAGTACATACTAGCTATGTCAAGCAGTACCTTCTGTGGACAATAATACATCAAGAAAGGAGAGTGGGGTATACTAAAAGAGATAGACCAGGTAGTGGTGGCACACGCCTTGGGAAGGAAGCTAGGCACATCTCTGTGAACTCCTGGACAGCCAGAGTTACATCAGAGAAACCCTGTCTTAACAAAAAAAAAGAAATCTCACCAGGAAATAATAGACAGGATTCAAAGGGAGGGTCATGTAGATTGCTAGAGGAAAAGCATACTAAAAGGAGACTAAAAGAGTAAAAGTCAACATAGATCATCCTCAGGATGCTTTTAAAGTGCTTACTAAAACTCTTAATTATCTGTTCCTTATTAATTATGATATCCTTTTTAAGTGTTTGGGTGTTTTGCCTTCATGTGTCTCTTTCTACCACCAACGTGCAGTATGTGTGGAGGCTAGAAAAGGATGTCAGGCCTCATTGGAAGTGGAATTACAGCTGGTTAGCTGGTCGTGGGCCACCATGGAGGGGGTCAAAGTGAGGCCTCTGAAGAAGTCAGTTGCAGTTAATAATGAGCCACTTCTGCAACCCAAAATCATTTTATGAATGTAGAGTTTTGCTTGGAGGTTATTTCTGAGCACCACACATTCTCATTTTTAACCTTTGTCTTCTGTTTCTGTCTCCTTTATAGATACTGAAGTTCCCTTTTATAACGAGAATCGGAGCCAGCAGAATACATATGCTTTCTCCCAAGACGTCTCTTCAGAACAACCTTTTCCCTTTGCTTCCAAGGACTTGGCTTCACATCATTTCAAGTATGTATGAGAAAGATACCATGCTGTCATACACCGCCATGCAACTTTAAAAAGCGGCAGAAGGAGGCAGTCCTCCCTTCCAGGACTCCAAGTGCCATCATTTACCTACACAGTAGCCAAGAGCCAGCATTGTATATACCCTCGTTTGGGTTAATACCATTTATTTCCTCGCCACTCATCATGGTTATAACAGAGACTTAGGTCCCCATACTAGGTTTTATTCAGATGGCTTATGGAGGCAGTTTCCAAGCTTTCTTGGGGAAGGGTCAGATGTGCCTTTGCTCTGTCAGAAAAAAAATCCTTCCAAACCAGATTGCATTAATTTAGCTAGCAGTATGAGTCCTGTTCCGAGTTTCATGGGTAGCCATGCTCTTTTCTGAAAGACTCGGTGTGGCCATCATCACAGTTATAATAGGTTTAGGGATAGCACCCACAATGAACATTTCCTCTTGCCACATTATCCCAGCTGGTTCAAATCTTGAGGATAGTAAGCACTTAGTGGCTTTTTTCCCTCATTTTCAGTCACCTTAATGCTTTAATGTATTTATATAGAAAAGGGGCCCAAGAGCCTTGGTCAAGCAGAAATATCAAACTTCTTCTGTGGTATTACTGGCGTAAGTTTTGTGAATTTGCATATTTTTATTAAAGATTTAAAATTTTTTGTGACATTGTTGGGGTATGTACACAGAGTACAGTGAGTGTGGGTGCCATCGAGAAGACAGTATTGGATTCTCTGGAGCTGGAGTAACAGGCAGTTCTGAGAAGCTTAATGTCAGGGCTGCGAACTAAACTTGGGTCCATAGTAATACCTGGACTTGACCACTGAATCCTCTCTCTAACCTATAAATTTGTATTTCAGAGTCACACTTTTGATATTCCTGTTTGACTCTTTTCTGTAAAAATTAATTCGTTTGGCTAGTCAGTGGTAATGCATGCATGCCTTAATCACAGCATTCAGGCAGCAGAGGCACGGGGGTTTCTGAGTTCAAGGCCAGCCTGGTCAACAGAGCAAGTTTCCAAACAGTCAGGCAGACACAGAGAAACCCTTTCTGTAACATCCCCTTCCCTAAGAAATAATGTATTATATTTGTTTTCCTAAAATGTAGCTGTTTTCTACCAACTTGGATCTGGGCTCTCAAGCCTTCTTTGATTGGAGGTGAATTGTAACTGTTACTGTTTCACACTGCTAATGGAGCAGCCCTTTCTGCCTGTCTTAATATGTCTAAAGCTGGAGAACTGGACTTAACTTCTAAAAATCTTCGATGCCTTTAAATGTACCTAACATGCTTTTCCATCCACAGTCCCCTGACGCTGTCTTTTGTTTGTATCTAAGCCCAGTTCCTGTCTGCCTGCCTTGTCCTCTTCATCCTCAGGAGCAAATTGTCTAACTCCTCTGACTTACTCTAACTATGACAAATCCAACTGACACTGCATCCTGTTACTAACTCACTAAAGCAGTTGTCAGAAGTCCAAGCAGCATGCAACCATAAGGAAGGCTGAAATATGTACGAGAAAAAGTATTGGAAATGTGTCCCTGTACAGTTTTTTTTTTCTTTGGACAGACGGTCACTGTAATTCTCTGACTAGTCTAGAATGTGGTGATCCCGTCAGACTCTGGGCCTAGATTCTGCTCTGAACCTCTGGCTCCTATTGCCTATTCCAATATTGGCAGAATCTTCTGAGCAAAGCTGAGTCAAAAGTATTATCATCACCCGATTGGTGTTTCTTTTAGGTAGCTTCATCATGTGAGGCTGGTCTGCAGAGTGAGTTACAGGACTACCAGAGTTAAAACAGAGAAACCCTTTCTAGGGGTGTGATCAAAATTGATTCTAACGAGCTATTACTTTTTGTAAATAGAATATATGAAATGAGGAAAATTACATAGGAACTTGTTTTCTGTATAACTCCTATGCTTCACATTTAGCCACTCTACTTAGCTAGCTTAAAAATATATTAATCAGAAATTCTTCTGACACAAGACTCTGAATAAAGACAACCATGCTTTACTTCACAAATTTTCCAAAGCATTTCCGGTGGTTAGCAGAGCACTATGGTCTATAACTGCTCTGGCTTAGGCCAGTAGCAATTAGCCTCCTGTATTCCCATGAAGAAGAACAGTGGGTAAATTATGAGTACATATTAGCTATGTCAAGCAGTACCTTCTGTGGACAATAATACATCAAGAAAGGATAGTGGAGTATACTAAAAGAGATAGACCAGGTAGTGGTGGCACTACGCCTTAGGAAGGAAGCTAGGCACATCTCTGTGAACTCCTGGACAGCCAGAGTTACATCAGAGAAACCCTGTCTTAACAAAAAAAAAAAGAAATCTCACCAGGAAAAAATAGACAGGATTCAAAGGGAGGGTCATGGAGATTGCTAGAGGAAAAGCATACTAAAAGGAGACTAAAAGAGTAAAAGTCAACATAGATCATCCCCAGGATGCTTTTAAAGTGCTTACTAAAACTCTTAATTATCTGTTCCTTATTAATTATGATATCCTTTTTAAGTCTATGGGTATTTTGCCTTTAAGTGTCTCTTTCTACCACCAACGTGCAGTATGTGTGGAGGCTAGAAAAGGATGTCAGGCCTCATTGGAAGTGGAATTACAGCTGGTTAGCTGGTCCTGGGCCACCATGGAGGGAATCAATGTGAGGCCTCTGAAGAAGTCAGATGCAGTTAATAATGAGCCACTTTTGCAACCTAAAATCATTTTATGAATATAGAGTTTTGCTTGGAGGTTATTTCTGAGCACCACACATTCTCATTTTTAACCTTTGTCTTCTGTTTCTGTCTTCTTTATAGATACTGAAGTCCCCTTTTATAACGAGAATCGGAGCCGGAAGAATACATATGCTTTCTCCCAAGACGTCTCTTCAGAACAACCTTTTCCCTTTGCTTCCAAGGACTTGGCTTCACATCATTTCAAGTATGTATGAGAAAGATAACATGCTGTCATACACCACCATGCAACATTAAAAAGCAGCAGAAGGAAGCAGTCCTCCCTTCCAGGACTCCCACTGCCATCATTTACCTACACAGTAGCCAAGAGCCAGCATTGTATATACCCTCGTTGAGGTTAATACCATTTATTTCCTTGCCACTCATCATGGTCATAACAGAGACTTAGGTCCCCATACTAGGTTTTATTCAGATGGCTTATGGCGGCAGTTTCCAAGCTTTCTTGTGAGGGGACAGATGTGACTTTACTCTGACAGATAGAAGTCCGGCCAAACCGGACTGCATTAATTTAGCAAGCAGTATGAGTCCTGTTCCAGTTTCATGGGTAGCCATGCTCTTTTCTGAAAGACCCGGTGTGGCCATCATCACAGTTATAATAGGTTTAGGGATAGCACCACACAATGAACTTTTCCTCTTGCCACATTATCCCAGCTGGTTCAAAATCTTGAGGATAGTAAGCACTTAGTGGCTTTTTTCCCTCATTTTCAGTCACCTTAATGCTTTAATGTATTTATATAGAAAAGGGGCCCAAGAGACTTGGTCAAGCAGAAATATCAAACTTCTTCCGTGGTATTATTGGCGTAAGTTTTCTAAATTTGCATATTTTTATTAAAGATTTAAATTGTTTTTGACATTGTTGGGGTATGTACACAGAGTACAGTGAGTGTGGTTGCCATCGAGAAGACAGTATTGGATTCCCTGGAGCTGGAGTAACAGGCAGTTCTGAGAAGCTTAATGTCAGGGCTGCGAACTAAACTTGGGTCCATAGTAATACCTGGACTTGACCACTGAATCCTCTCTCTAACCTATAAATTTGCATTTCAGAGTCACACTTTTGATATTCCTGTTTGACTTTTTCTGTAAAAATTAATTCGTTTAGCTAGTAGTGGTAATGCATGCATGCCTTCATCACAGCATTCAGGCAGCAGAGGCACGGGGGTTTCTGAGTTCAAGGCCAGCCTGGTCAACAGAGCAAGTTTCCAAACAGTCAGGCAGACACAGAGAAACCCTTTCTGTAACATCCCCTTCCCTAAGAAATAATGTATTATATTTTTTTTTCCTAAAATGTAGCTGTTTTCTACCAACTTGGATCTGGGCTCTCAAGCCTTCTTTGATTGGAGGTGAATTGTAACTGATACTGTTTCAC
Source organism: Cricetomys ansorgei (assembly GCA_026225945.1). Classification (NCBI taxonomy): domain Eukaryota; kingdom Metazoa; phylum Chordata; class Mammalia; order Rodentia; family Nesomyidae; genus Cricetomys; species Cricetomys ansorgei. Next base: position 55,295 of record JAMJFZ010002904.1, read on the forward strand.
ACTGCTAATGGAACAGCCCTTTCTGCCTGTCTTAATATGTCTAAAGCTGGAGAACTGGACTTAACTTCTAAAAATCTTCGATGCCTTTAAATGTACCTAACATGCTTTTCCATCCACAGTCCCTGACGCTGTCTTTTGTTTGTATCTAAGCCCAGTTCCTGTCTGCCTGCCTTGTCCTCTTCATCCTCAGGAGCAAATTGTCTAACTCCTCTGACTTACTCTAACTATGACAAATCCAACTGACACTGCATCCTGTTACTAACTCACTAAAGCAGTTGTCAGAACGTCCAAGCAGCATGCAACCATATGGAAGGCTGAAATATGTACGAGAAAAAGTATTGGAAATGTGTCCCTGTACAGTTTTTTTTTTTTGGACAGACGGTCACTGGTAATTCTCTGACTAGTCTAGAATGTGGTGATCCCGTCAGACTCTGGGCCTAGATTCTGCTCTGAACCTCTGGCTCCTATTGCCTATTCCAATATTGGCAGAATCTTCTGAGCCAAAGCTGAGTCAAAAGTATTATCATCACCCGATTGGTGTTTCTTTTAGGTAGCTTCATCATGTGAGGCTGGTCTGCAGAGTGAATTACAGGACTACCAGAGTTAAAACAGAGAAACCCTTTCTAGGGGTGTGATCACAATTGATTCTAACGAGCTATTACTTTTGTAAATAGAATATATGAAATGAGGAAAATTACATAGGAACTTGTTTTCTGTATAACTCCTATGCTTCACATTTAGCCACTCTACTTAGCTAGCTTAAAAATATATTAATCAGAAATTTCTTCTGACACAAGACTCTGAATAAAGACAACCATGCTTTACTTCACAAATTTCCAAAGCATTCCGGTGGTTTGCAGAGCACTATGGTCTATAACTGCTCTGGCTTAGGCCAGTAGCAATTAGCCTCCTGTATTCCCATGAAGAAGAACAGTGGGTAAATTATGAGTACATATTAGCTATGTCAAGCAGTACCTTCTTGTGGAAAATAATACATCAAGAAAGGATAGTGGAGTATACTACTAAGAGATAGACCAGGTAGTGGTGGCACATGCCTTAGGAAGGAAGCTAGCACATCTCTGTGAACTCCTGACAGCCAGAGTTACATCAGAGAAACCCTGTCTTAACAAAAAAAAAAAGAAATCTCACCAGGAAATAATAGACAGGATTCAAAGGGAGGGTCATGGAGATTGCTAGAGGAAAAGCATACTAAAAGGAGACTAAAAGAGTAAAAGTCAACATAGATCATCCCCAGGATGCTTTTAAAGTGCTTACTAAAACTCTTAATTATCTGTTCCTTATTAATTATGATATCCTTTTTAAGTCTATGGGTATTTTGCCTTTAAGTGTCTCTTTCTACAACCAACGTGCAGTATGTGTGGAGGCTAGAAAAGGATGTCAGGTCTCATTGGAAGTGGAATTACAGCTGGTTAGCTGGTCCTGGGCCACCATGGAGGGAATCAAAGTGAGGCCTCTGAAGAAGTCAGATGCAGTTAATAATGAGCCACTTTTGCAACCTAAAATCATTTTATGAATATAGAGTTTTGCTTGGAGGTTATTTCTGAGCACCACACAGTCTCATTTTTAACCTATGTCTTCTGTTTCTGTCTTCTTTATAGATACTGAAGTCCCCCTTTGTAACGAGAATCGGAGCCGGAAGAATACATATGCTTTCTACCAAGACGTCTCTTCAGAACAACCTTTTTCCTTTGCTTCCAAGGACTTGGCTTCACATCATTTCAAGTATGTATGAGAAAGATAACATGCTGTCATACACCACCATGCAACATTAAAAAGCAGCAGAAGGAAGCAGTCCTCCCTT
>JAMJFZ010002905.1:0-80663 GCA_026225945.1 Cricetomys ansorgei
TTTCTTGGGGCCACCAGTGGTGTGTTAACTCCTGGAACCATGTAACACAAAACAGAAAGGTTTAAAACCAGATTTAGTGATGTTATAAACATTACACAGAAAAGCGTTTGGGGACGAATTAACTTATAATTAGGTTGGTTCTAATATAAACAATATACATCTGATGAAGGAAACATAACCAGCTACTTTGCTCTTTTAAACATTTCTTTTGTAATACTGACTGGAACATGTTCAGCGGAGAAAGACAAGCATTACCAGCTTTTAATACAGTTCATGGCCTGTTAGGGATTTGAAAATAGTACATCTATATTGTTTGTAAGAGCATATTATAGGGACTGGGGATACGGCTCAGTAAATGTCATATTATGAACCAAAAGGTGGTGTGTTTGATGCTCAATGTGAAGGGAGGGAAGTAGACTGTAAAAATGTATTTTTGTGCCAGGCTTCTTTTGTTTTTTTTTTTAAACCTGATCCTTTGGAGCATTTAAGAGTGTGTAATTATTCCATGGTATGTTTTGACCATCCTGGCCTGTGTTTGAATATTGTTGCTGTGACATACAATGCTGTAAAGAATGACATGTTGTACGTAGCTGTGCCCACTCTCCCAGAGAGGATCCCTGTTGGTGGACTAGCAAGTAGTAAAGAGGATTTTCTCTCTTTTTCTTTTTGTGATAAGGTCTTAACTCTGTAGCCCAGGATAACCTCAGACTTGCTCACCACATAGCCCGAGATGACCTTGAACTTTCATTCTTTCTACCTCTGAGGTCACATGTGGGTGCCACTATGCCTGGCTCACTTTTCTTCTTCCTTTAAAGTGCCTTTGACATCCTGTTTGGAAGAGTATCTTCATCTAAAAAGTAAGGAAATATTTACTCATTTTCTTCTGTTTTTTTTTATAACTGCTTTTTAAAAAAATGCAGATCTCTCTTTCATCTATTCAGGACTTTTTAAAGATAAAGTACTAATTAACACTTGTAAGTTAATTGTAAGTCAATGGTCACGTTAATAGTTGACCTGCATTCTCCACTCTTCACGTTGCTGTGGGTCTTCTGAGCAGAGGCTGTGACAGCCATTGTTCGCAACTATCTTTTCAAGGGTGTTGCAGATGTGGAGAGCTGAGAATCCCTTGGCAGCTGTGTAATCTAATGACAATACCTCAGCCTGGGACATCGAGCAGGACAGCTTATTCCCATTGAGTTGCTTAAGCTTGAACTTCCAATCCTACTAACTCCTTCTGCGTGCAGGTTTGACCTTTCTTTGCATACTACTCTCTGGGAGCAGGTACAAAATACCCATCCCTGCCACTGTGTTTCAGTGTTGTCTCTGCTCCGTGAATCTTGTGCCTCTATTACCATCCATGATGTTGGCATCAAATAGCAGCAAATCCAAGAGACCAGTGAAAATGGAGGCGCTTTTAGTATACAAGTCTGCATGAAGAGATGCCAGCACAGAGAACAGTCACAAATGATTGGTGTGCTTGCTTAATTTGGCACAAATGTTTTTTGTAGAGTTTCCCATCACAAGAAATTCCTCTTTCTCCTATAGGCTGGAACTTATCCCCTTCCCAAGCTCCCCATCTCATTGATTTAGGACACAAAGCCTTATCTAATGGATAATTTGGGGCTTGAGACTTAATCTCTTTTTCTGATTCTAAGTTCAGTCATATAGCAGATAAGCAGTAACATTCCCGCTCTCAAGAGTTCAGAGACAAGTAGATGCCAGTCACCAGCTGTGGGAAGGGGCGGGGCTAGTTCCTCTTCCTTACCTGTAAGGAACTCAAAACGCACCTCATACTGAAAATGGACTGTCACAATCTGTTTCTTGCATCCAAGACCACACAGCAGGATAACATGGTTCTTGCAAATACTTTGTGGGTTTCTCTCTGAAATTTAGCAAACTTTTCCAGTATCATTCGCTAAATCACTTCTTGACGACTTTGAAATTTCATCTGTATCATCAAGAAATACTCGTGCTGATGTTATAACTTTCTTTCGTGTTCCATTTTTCTTCTGGAAGCCAATAACATTCTCGTGTTTCCTGAAGCCTTGTATTTTAACATTCAGCATAAATAAATCCTTTATTTTTTTCTCCTCTTCTGCTTCTTTGCTCCTCCTGTTCTGTCACCTTTAACATTCTTTTGCACAATACATGTTCAGCGACATCTTTGGAATGACCTTAATAAAAGTGCTTTGTGAGCTGCTTATCCCCTTTTGAATGGTTATAATTATGTTCATTATTGCAATGAAACTGAAGATAGATTTTCTTATGTACAACTAGGTGTGAGCTATTCTGTTAAAACATTTATTTGGATGTTAAGAAGTTAACTGTTTGCTGATCGTGTAATTTAAGAATTTATCTTATCAGAAAGTACCCAACATAAAGAGTCCTTACACTCTTCCTTTGATTTCATTTTCTTAGATATCTGAGGAACTGAGAAATTAATATTTTCTGAAAGTCTTAAAGAACGTTATAGGTTCACGTTCATTTACCACTTTTTAATGGGCTTCATTGCTTTGTCATTCTTTGCACTAGAGCAAAGTATTGCTCTTGTTTTTGTTAGGAAGGTTACAGTTCTCTCTCAGGAAATTTTTTTTTTGTAAAAGGAAATGATGTTAAATGTGATATTCATTTATGAGGGTGCCCCCGGAGCAACATAAAATTTGGACTCAGTCTCTTTGAGAGCTATGAGTTGTGTGTCCCCGGATGAGTCCTAGGGATCACTCTTTTTATGTCCTTTCTGTGGGCAACTTTGGTGGTCTCTGCTTGGGGCACAGTCACTACTGGGGATCCATGTGACAGTTCTGAAGGTGAAATGGCCATACACGGGACAGGAAGTGTCCTGCACACAGGAATCTAAGGCTGTGGCTGCACCTCAGTGACAGTAAACTTAAGTCGGTTAGCCTGAAGACATTAAAGGATTAAAGATGACAGCTAGTTCTAAACCATGTTGTGTACTTATCCTGGGTCACCTGTTTACCTAATGATATTGGGACAGAGGGAGTGTGTGTGTGTGTGTGGTGTGTGTGTGTGTGTGTGTGTATGTGTTCAATTGGGTTTTATATGAATTGTTTCATTTTTTTCCTCTTGGTTTCAGGATAAATATTCTGGAAGATCAGAAAGAATTGTGTTTTTGATTTGATTTGGTACCTGCAAGTAGTCCAATAGGCATAAAGGTTTGGAATCTTTTAAGGTAGAGACTGGAAGCTGTTGAGAGTATGTGCCTTCCAGTCATAAGGCAAATCTAGTCTGTGGATAGGTTTAATGCATCGTATAAAGTTCCATTTCTTTAATTTTCCTATTTGAAACTCTCCATTCCTCAAATTTAGTATAGTACTTTGTAATGTGTAAGGAAATACACATTAGCCATCGTGTCTTTCATTGTCACCTGGTACACCAGCCTGACTCTATCTTGGGCTTAAAAGCCATCTTATAATAAAGATGAACTAGGTTCATTTCTGTTTATGATTAAATCTGACTCTCAAGTATTGGGCTATGCCCTACCTGTAACCTTAACTACAAATAGTTTTGTACTGCCTATTCCAGAAAATGACAACCGTTCCTTTTTTTTCAAGAGATTATGACTACCTTGTCATGACCACCTTGTTATGATCACCTTGGGCCCACGCCTTTGTTATAGGAGGTTGTTATGACCAATCTGTTATGCTTATGCTCTTCTGTGATCCCTGATCATTTGTCTGACAAAGCCTCCGTTTGGAAACCCCTCACTTCTCAGCTATAAAAGCCTTATCTTGCCCAAGTCTGGTGCTGCTCGCTTGAACATCGCTTCAGGGAGAGACATCCTGTGTACACAAATAAAACTTGCTTTGATTAATTTGGTCTTGATTTGGTCCAGCGGTCTTTCTTCTCTAATCTGTGGGATGAACATTCTGCCCAATTTCGCCACTTATTTAAGACATCAAGGTTACTAACAGTCTGGAAACAAGTAAACCTCCAAGCTAACCAGAATGATTTACTAGGTACTTGGCTTGTCTTTGTTCATTTGTCTTTGATTTTGAAAAAAAGTCTAACTGTGTAGCTCTGGCTAGCCTAGAACTTGCTTTGTAGACCAGGTTGGCCTCAGATTCACAGAGATTCATCTCTTTCTACCTCCCGAGTGCTGGAATGAAAGATTAGGACTACCACGTGCAGTCTTATTGGACACTTGTAAGGTGTGAGGTCACACTTCAGTGGGGCTCTTGTGCATCTGTTTGAGACCAGAGACCATGAAACAAAAATTTTACATGAAAAAGTCGGGCTCGTTGCTTAGTGTCACCGGGATGAACTTGGCAATTGCTTCCACATTCTTGAAAGTGGAGTCCCTTTATCCCAAATTTAATTGTCAAGCCCCATCTGTGTGGTTTTCCCAGTGTCTAGATAAAACAAAGCTTTGTCAAGTGGAAGTAACTGTTGCTCAGTCAGGAATCACTGACAATTGTAAAAAAAAAAAAAAAAAAAAATGGTGGGGGGAGTTGAGTTTGGATCCATTGTGGAAAATCTTTGCAACTCCCACTATTAAAAACTGCTTTTTATTGGTGGGGGAAAATTAATTCAATTTTAGAAAATATCTTAGGCTCCAAAGCCAAACTTCTTCTATTGTGTTCTGAAAAAGACCCGTCACAATCAGATTTTGTTTTATGTTTTTTTTGTTTGGTTTTTGTTTTTGTTTTTTTGGTTCCCTGAGGTCTAGAGCCTGGCTCTGTAATTTACATGACATGAGCTGGAGGAGTCTTCAGTCATTTTAGACTAATTATGCAGATTGGAAGGAATTTTCCCTTTCATTGGTCAGAACAAAGTGTTTACCTCTGTGAGTGTTGACTTCTAAAAAGTGTCTGGTTTCCTTCTGTAATGCCTCAAAGTGCTATACACTTGTCAATGACTATTAACTAACCAGGCATCTCTGTCTGAAAGACAAATGAAAACCTCAGATAAAAAGATTGAGACAAAATCCATTTTTTCAGCAGTTGAGAGACTTTGGTTTTGTTGCGGTTCCCTTGGAAAACAAGACAAGGATTTGGACGGCCGCGCTCGTTCCTCCTTTAACTTCCCGTGTTTCCAGGCTTTACTCCTTGGCAAAGACAATTTGAGACAGATTTCTTTATTTTCTCCTCTGGCCTAAAACAAAAAATCCCCACTTTTCAAACTGTTACCACCGAAGAGTTTATTAAATGGCTGAAAAAGACAGCTGGTCCCACCATCTGTTAAAATGTTTCAGGGGCCAAATAAAACAGGTTACACCTTTTGCCATGCCAAGTCTTGCGATGCCCCCTTCCTCTCACAGCCTGGGGAGGGCTAATCTGAATTTCACGCTCTGATTTTGCCTTCGCTCATGTCTGGGCTTCTTCTGGGCACTTCTCCGGCTGCTCCGTTACTTCTCTTTCTGAGTTACAAAGCACGTTTCAAGCAGATTCATTTGCAACCTATTATCTTACCATACTTACCTACCATACTTACACCCTGAGACCAGAGAGAAATCTGCAAATAACTAATTTCTGACTTTTCAAGCCAAAGGGGAAAGCCAGAAGTAGGTTTCTGTTGTTGTTTTTTTTTTTTTTTTTGGCCTATAAATGCTAATGGAGGTAATTCAGATTTTTGGAACAAAGGCTTAGCTCACCACACACTGCAGGTGTGAAAGGGTTGAAACAAAAGCAATGCTAACCCTAATGGTATTTCTTGTCATTAACAATTCTTTGATGTTCACACAGGAGCCTCCCTTTTATCTTTTAGTTTTTCAGCCATCTTTGTTAACACGCAGCTCAATTGAATCTTTTTTTTCTCTTCTTTCCCACCTCCCCTTGGCCTTTAAAGACATCTGCAAAATGTTTTTACTAAGTTAGGTTCCACTACATCTTTTAGTAGAGAGGCACAGTAAAATGAGATAAAGCTTGTGAGGTTATTATTAAAACATCAGTAAGTTTCTATCATTAAGCTGAAGGGGAAGATCAATAAAAAGGGAGCACTTAATGTTACTTTAATAAGGATGGGTTTCCTGTAACAGGATTCTGGATTAACTTTAGTATCACCGAAGCGGGCTTCACAATAAAGACGTTGCTGTGATCTGAAGAGGTTGACTCTCTTCTAGGCAATTAGACACTTTGCGAATACTTTCGAATGTACTTGATCTGTTATTTCCTGTTTTATTGAAAGTCTTCACGATGCACATATTTTAAGAATTTTTTACTCTAGCCTTTTCTTCTGACTGTCAGCTCCTGGCAGGCTGCCAAAGACTTCTAAAAGTTGGTCTGCCTCCTGCCCACTTCGCACTGGGAGAAGGAGGAGGCGAGATGACAGAGAGTCAGTCTGCAGCTTCAGAAGACTTGGTTTAACTTGTTTTGATGACAGGAGAATGTAAAGGCCAGTCAACACTCCATAGTATACTGTCCAGAGAGATTCAGCAGCAGGACGGAGGACCCAGGAGTTGGGGCAAAATAGATCCGTATGTTTCACACCCAAAATACTTTGGCCTATCTGTTTGCTGGTATCTTTTTCGTTGTCTTGAACAGCACACAAATCTTGTTTTATTTATTATTTTGATTATTGAGACAGGGTTTCACCGTGTAGCTCTGGCTAGCCTAGACCTCGGTATGTAATTCAGGCTGGTCTTGAACTCAGAAAAGGTCCTCTTTTCTCTGCCTGGCAAGTAGTGTGATTACTGGCTAGAACTTCACCATACTGGGCTCCAGAGGTACTTAACTACTTCTGAGTTAATGTATCTTTTCTTTTAACTGTTGGCTGGAGGTGAATTGTTTAACTAGCTAATACCTCAGCAGTTTAATTGGGGCTCTCTTTGGATAGCTTGTTTCCATGTGAAAACTCATTTTGGGTAAAGTATCAGTTTGGAGCCTGTTGCAATACTGAGATACAGCTGAAAGAGACAAGCGCCTTTCCCTCCTCGCTCCTCTCGGCGTTTATCTGTTCAGCCCCAAATGTCAGACGCAAGGGAAAAGATGATAAGCAAAGATAAAATACAAATTGATGTTAACAATGTATCTATTTTATGATTTTACTCTCATATTATTTAATAATTCTTAGCATTTATAGGATGCTTTTCATCTTCAAAGCACTTTTCAAATGCTAGCTAATTAACAAGGTAATGAGGCCTGGATCATAATGTTGAAGTAGCTTTCTCTAGCTCAGATTACAAAGCGGAAATAGAGATGTATGTATTCATCCATTTTTAAAAATAGCATTAGATGGTGCTGGAGATTTTGTGAATCAGACACTCAGGCCATTTATCTTCTATGTATAACTCATGTCCGTGTTAAAAAAAAAATTCTGGGCAATTCAGATTATCATCTGTCTGATGCATGGTCAAGGTTTTCCCATCTGGCAGGTGGTTGGCAAGCTTGCTTTCATTTAAACCTCTCTTGTTCCTATCCCTGGCGATTTGCACCATGGTTTCCTTCCTTTTTAATAATGGTTTCCCTCCTTTTTAATATACTATAGTATCATGGCAAGTTCCCAAAGGAAGAAATTCGCTGCTAGAAACTAGAGAAGGACATCCATTTAAAATTCTACCCCTGATTTTTGCTTAGACAGAAGCCTGAAAGAAAACATGTGAGAACACTTGATTATTTTAAGTTGTTCTGTGCCATGATGGTAATGTAGCAAGGGGGGGAGAGAGAGATGTAAAGCTCAAATAATATGATTTTAAAAAGAAAAGAGTACTGTGTTTAATATATTATCATCTGATGTAAAATGAAAACATCACGGTTAGTAGCACAATTACAGGATACCAAATTAACATTCCCCTTCTTATGAAAATGTTGCTAAACTCAGATTCTGAGGGCAGTTCTTCCTGAACCCTTAATTTGGAAAAGCCAAAGAAATTAATCACTCTTTATATTCATTATGCATACATTTATCTACCTCTGTGTATATGTGTATGTACATATGCATACATGCATGTGTGCTTGAACGTGTATATTATTTTTCAGTGTTGGGGACTAAACCCAGACAAGCACTTTGGCACTAATCTACTCCTCAACATGGCATAAGATCTTGACAATTCAGAGGGAATTTTATTTAAACCACAAGAGCCTGAAATATTGTCTAATTAGAGAATTCTGATTTCATAAGGATTTTCCTATTTGTTAAAGGCAAAATCTTCCTTCATTGTCTACAAACTCTAATGGCAAGGCAGACACTTAAGCCTGGGCACTCTTGCCTCCTGAGACTTAGGGAACATGCTTGTGCTATTTGGGAAAAGCCAGATAATGAGTAGAGGGAAAGAGAGGGTAGTAACTCAGATGACAGGTGCTCTTCTGAGCCTTTCATTCTGGTAGTTTTGGAGTTCTTACCACTCAGTAGCTCTTGTGTGTCTTCACTGTAGTAACGAATCATCAAAGAACAGTGCCAGATACGAGGATTATACGTGGTGATTATACAGCATTTTAGAGATACGGTCAGAGCTAAAACAGAATGTCCTGCCACTGTAGGACTAGCTTCCCCAAAGCTGGATCAACCAGAGCTCACAATGTGCCAGCCAGGGAAAACTGCTTCTGTCATACATCAAGACCTTGTCCCTAGCCATTTATCCCTAAGAATACCTTATCTTATGAGTCAACACGATTCCTTCAATCCTCATGGGGATGGGGATGGGGAGGAGCCAGGAAAGAGAAGAGACAAAATCAGACATATTCTGTGATGTTATGACACCTGTTCCCACATTCTTATTTGCAGAGGAAGGTCATAAAAATGTGTTAAAAATTAAAGCAACTCTATTTATTTTTATTTATTTAAGATTTATTTATTTGTGTATATGAGTGCTATGTCTTCACGTACATCTGCACATCAGAAGAGGGCACTGGATCCCATTATAAATGGTTGTGAGCCACCATGCGGTTGCTGGGAATTGAACTCAGAACCTCTGGAAGAACAGCCAGTGCTCTTAGCCACTGAGCCATCTTTCTACCCTGAAAACAATCCTATTTGAAACAGTAAAATTGAGGGGGTGATTGGGGAGGAAAGAAAGAAATTCCTGACTTTTTACTTAATACTTTATTATAGAATGCAGACATTTAGGCCGGGCCGTGGTGGCGAATGCCTTTAATCCCAGCACTAAGGAGGCAGAGGCAGGTGGATCTCTGTGAGTTCAAGGCCAGCCTGGTGTAGAGAGTGAGTTACAGGATAGTTATAACAGGGAAACCCTGTATCAAAAACAAAACAAAACAAAACAAAACAAAAACAACAACAACAAAAAAGAGGAATGCAGACACTTAAAATCATAGTTGACGGTCAGCTCCAACCTTTGTCCACCCATAACCCTATCTCAATATCCTGTTAAAACTGGAATCCTTTCTCTGATCTCCATTCTCCATGGTCTTTGTTACCTAAGGCATTCTTTGAGTGACCATGAAAGTTATGGAGCAAATGGTACCCTTTTGAGAGTGAGAAGGGCACCCCAATCCAGCAAACCAACCTTTCTGTGCTGGCTACCTCAGACATGCTATGTCGTTGACCTTAGTGTTATACCTCTTGCTCGTGTCTATCTCCCCATCTAGATGAAGCCCCACGGAACACAGAGGGTACAGCTTTTATGCTTCTTAATGTATTCAAAGGCCTAGAGCCCTGTTTGCACAATGTAGGTGTTCATAAAAGATTCACTAAGTAAGTGGATCCTTAAATTATCAAGAAATTGTTTATTTTGGGGGAAAAAAGTGTGCAATCATGTGGACTGTTCTAAAAACTATGCCAGAAGGTGCCAGGCCTTTGCTTTATCTAAGGCCTGGGGACCTTTACTGCACAGAAATGGAACATGCCTAGGTGACCTCTGTCCACTGTCTGCTCACTGGAAAGCTCTTTTACTCTTCGAATAGATAGTTTTCTATTTGACTTTTTAGGATTTTTTTCTTGTAGTGTATATTTTTTGTGGAGGTACTCATGAACTAAAACATTCAATTACAGACTGCCTTCCTACATGGTCTGAGTTCACGCTTTTCCTGGTACCATTCTCTCCTTGGGTGTTAACCAATCACATTGAATTAGTTCCAGCATGGTCTCCAGTTAATTTTCACACTTTGCTTACTTCCATGTACGTAGGAATCTTTTTCATTTGTCTGTTTTTAAAAATTATTTATTTTTATTTCGGGTGCATTGGTGTTCTGCCTGCATGTGTGTCTGTGTGAGGGTGTCAGATCCTTTGAAAGTGGAGTTACAGACAATTGTGAACTGCCATGTGGTGCTGGGAATTGAACCCAGGTCCTCTGCAAGACCAGCCAGTGCTCTTAACAAGTGAGCCATGTATCCAGCCTGCATGTAGGAATCTTAACGTCAGCATGTTCTCCAGCGCAGTTGAGGAACTAAGCGGGCGTACACTTGGGCTGCTTGGCTACCGGAACAGCGGGAGGGGTGTAGACAGTCACACACTGCTCTCGTTCATTCCTCCCCTTTAGTATAGTTTGTGAGTTTCCTTGGTCACCTCATAAAGGAAAACACCAGAACACTAACTTCTCTTCTATTTTAAAGTCCAGGTAGAGCTTTAAAAAGCTTTAAAAAAAAAAAAAAAAGCTTTGAAATGACATCATTATCAAATGCCAAGGAAGCTCCAGAGGAAGCTCTTCCTTAACAGCAGATGTTCCCAGAAATGTGTGGGAAAGATAGTATTTTGAGAAAAAGGCCCACAAACAACCAGAAGATGCAGTAGTAGGCAGAGAAAAGAACATGAGCAAAGCCGGGAAGTTCTAGATGGGTACTTCTGATCTCACTCCCCTGCAGAGGACAGAGGTCATTAGCCTCTGTGCCTAGAGCCAGGTAGAGTGTGTGGATGAATGCAGGGCTCACAGGTGAGCTAGCAAGACAGAGAGAGAAACTGGCCAAGGATGGAAGCCTTGCCAATGGAACAATAGATGAGGAGGGAAGGACCTTGAGAGTCTATCAGCTGCTCAAGAACGTCTAAAGAGGAAAATCCCCACTTCTGCAACAGGGACAACAGCACCCTTCTTCTGGAGCAAGCATTACGTTTCCCTGAAGGGACAAGTTAGTGAAAGTCCTTATTCCCTTGATAAAGTTTGCCAGTCTTTTCCTCTTTACAGAAAGTGATTTAGATACAGTGAGTAATTCCTACCAGAGATCGTTCCAAAGGCAGTTTCTTAGCCATGAGCAGCAACCGGTCCTGCTGTCCATCTAATTGCTAGTCTTTGTTGTTGCTATTATCTCAGCCCGTTCTCAGCCCGTTGACTAGAGCTGGGGAGGCTGAAAAGCAGAGGGTGAGAAAGGACAGTCCCAGCTCTACTCTAGCATGAAAATTTGGCATTCAGCGTGGAGATTTGCGGACTGAATCCTGACTAAATTCCACCCCCCATATTTTTCAGACATGCTTGAATTCGTATCCTGGGTCTCTCAGACAGGAACTCGTCCCCGAGGGCTTACAGCAGGTGGTCGTGTACGCTTGCGTGAGGGCACCCTTGGAGTCTGAGTTTTGCTCTCACCCTCTGTCAGTGCTCTGATACCTGAGCTCTGGGTGGGCTAAGGGCCAGATGACTATGTACCAAGGAGGTACGGAGAAATACTTGGAGAAATACTGGTCACTAGTCTGACCTCTAATGAGCTGGCTTCAGAGTCCCAGGACCTCTTCTCATCTGTCACCTGACACTCTGCCCAGATCTCACCCCTGCCCCTCACATCTGCCCCCACTTTGTCTTCGGTGGGTAAGGGGATAGCTACATTTCTGTGTCTTGGTCCCTTCTTATATTCCTATGTCTCTGTCACACCTATGCTGGGGTCAAAAAGAAGATGCTAATGTCCAGCTATAAATGAGACAGAGATGTGAGCACCAAGACTCAAGGAGTGGTACTAGGGACAGTTTGATCCTGGAGCTAAACCATCAGGAGAAATCAGTCATTGTTTGTACCATCCTTATAGGAAGTGATTTTTCCCAAGGCGATATGTTTGTATTTATTACAAGTAGTCAGCTTGGCTGGTGTGGCTTATTTGAACAAGAAGTCAGAAAAAGGAATGGATACACTACACACACACACACACACACACACACACACACACGGTATGCTCTGATACGAATTTAATCCAGTTTCTGGCACAAAGGTAAGAATTCAATAACACGTGTGTTGCATATATTCAAGAACACAAGCCTGTTTCAAACAATAAAATGTAAACGTGTGAGCTGTACATCATTTCTATTTTACCTCTTCAGAGAGCGGTGATCTTTCCCCTTCTAGAATCTCAGTTGAGCTACCGCTGCTTGCCATGAATGTGGAGAACTCCCAAGTCCTTGGCTGCATGGCAGTGACTAGCCACTCCAGACAGTCGAGGTTACTCTGCAGCTATTTGTTGAGGATATACCACTGAGATCCCAGAGAACCTGGAGATCTTGTAGTGCGTGGTAGAAATGGTTTCTTATTTCGGCTTGCCTGTGTGTGTTAATATGGGCGGTGGTGGCATGAATTTGCTAACAGAATAAAGGTTAAGTCAACCAGGCATGCCTATGCGTAGAGAAATTAAAGCTGTTAGGATGGCAAACACAGCTCACATTCTAGACAGTGTAGTGTCATCAGGAATTCTGGTACCTTGGGATAATACTGAGTAAGCTAATAGTTGTTTGAAAGCTTCAGATTTCAAACCATGTTTCTATCAAGCTTTATGTAGGCCATGTTGGACTCCCCACGACTTTCCTGATGGACTTTCATCTTCCTGCACAGTCTAGAATTGTCTCATGATGGTGTAAAGCGGTAAGTGTGGCCAGAGTCCAAATGCCTGAGTTGCTGAATGGCTCACTCCTTAGTTTTCTCTGAAGTGGTTCTGAACATGATGAAAACTGATCCAATGGTCACCTTGGCACATAATGAGCCTCCAATACACGTCTGTGTTATCATTCTCAGATAAAAGGTGAAAGTGTCAGCACACTGTATATAGAACCATATTTTGGTCACTGTTCCCAGGCAGGTTGTTGGTTCGCAATGAGCATTCCTTAATCCCGGCATGCAGAATGCTGGCTCCCGGCAAAAGCCCATTTTAGGAGTCTGATATACACCTAGATTTGCATGCTGCTTCCTACTAGCTTGCTGATCCCAGTGAACCAGCCATTGATACCTACTTAGCATAGTCAGTGTGAGCAGTACAAGGAAGCACGCTGGTGAGGTGTATTGAGGCTGTCCACCCTTGGTAGATGTTTTTGCTTTGGTAAATGGCTTCCTCACATTATATCGGAAAACATCTGGTGAATTTTTGTAAGGTCTGAAGCCTGGTATCAATATCTTACGTGTTGGGAAAATTAGGGAAGTATGTTTGAAAGGAAGAAATCTCCTTTCCTAACTGGCTGTCTGTTCTATGTAGAGAAAATATCCAGGCAGTATATCAGCAGGAAGCTGATAGCTTGGTACAAAATGAACTGACCTCAAGTCTTGTCTTCCCTCTGTTACTGACTGGACAGCCTGTTGAACTTCTGTCTTATTATCTGTAAAGAGAGGGCTGGCCTATGTATTTCTCAAAGGCTCTTACTCTTGTAAAACATAACCTTTGTGAGTACATGTGGTTATTTATGTTCCTGCTCTCATCTGGCAAGTGACTGCCAATCACTCAATGCTGTCAAAGGACTGTTGATTAGGAGGGATACTTCCTCTGCTGCTTGCATTGCAGGGTTGGTGGCAGGAAGGATTTTGTTACTGTTGCCTCCTTTTTGTTCTCCTTTTGCTTCGAACACACTTGCCTTTGCCAAGTAAAACCACAAAAGTAAAACCAAAAGAAGTGAATGTAAATACTCTATACCACTCAAAAGACTGACGTTCTTTGCATCTCTTGACCAAGGGGCTGCTGTGGAACATTGTACATTCTGGAGGTTCATGTAGACAAGAAGCTTACCAATCTGGGGGTTCATCTCAGCCACTCTTTAGGTTACAGCTTGTCGCTGATCCAAACAGATGAGGTGTAAATGCATAAACCTGGCTGTACTTTTGACCAGTGAAAACTGGAGATGGCTGGGCCCTTGAGTAATGCAGCAGCGACCTTTCTGTCGCTGTGATGAAACTCCATGACCAGAAGCAACATACAGAAGGAAGAGTTCATTTGGGCTTATGGTTCCAGACGGACGAAAGTTCATCAGGGCAGGGAGGCATAGCAGCAAGCACGAGGCAGGGGGAATGTACTAGAGGGACACAGCTTTAAACTCTCAAATCTGGCCTCTAGCAAAACCATGCTTCTCTCAAACAGTTTCACCAACTGCGGACCAAGTGTTCCAATATCCGAGTTAAGTATCTAGGGGACGTTTTCATTCAAATCACTAAAGTAAAAACAGCCAAACAGGCTTTAAAACATCGACACGTGTTTTAAAATGTGCGAAATGGTTATCTATCCAGTCACTCAGCCGATAGTTTGATCAATAACCAAGTGTTGACATCATTGAGATGTCTTCGATGAATCCAGAGACTTGTTCCACTGGATGTGACTGGACTTGGCGCTGTGATCACGTCATTATAAAAACATGAAAGAACCTGGGAGAAAATATATTCAGCACCCCTTTAAAAAAATCTTCATTTCACGCAAATCTGACGTAGGGTAAAATGCCCTATGCATTAAAAAATGATGCGATCTCTAAACATTTACTTTAGGAGCAGGGTATGAGCTTCGAAACGTCTATAAAATACTGTACGTGATACGACAGCCTCTTTCTATTGGAGGTCATATCAACTGTCACCAGGACAATAAATTCCTTATAAGACCCGCATATCAACATTAGCACAGACTGCCCTGAGCCAATCACATTTCAGTGACTAGTGATTAACAAGAGCCCGAAGGCCAGGTACCAGATTGACTTTTCACTTCGGAATGCTGTTTCTTTCATTCACAGAAAAATGTCATCCCTCTCATCTTTAGCCTAAACCTCAGAACTCTCTTTTTAGTCTCTGATTGTTTCCATCCTAAAAATTTGGAGAGTCATGAAACTGCCTTGGATTGCTGTCTTTTCTTGTATCCCCAAGTTTCTGGGGTCAATAGTCTGTTGCCATAGAACTGGAAATGATCAGTTCAGGCATCCAGTTAACACACTGCATAAGAAGATCCCAACCCATTTCTTCTGCATGAGGCCATTTTTCATTTACCCTTCCCCAGATCCAGAGCTCCGTGTGTAAAGGATAGTCCCCCGGGGTGTGAGGGCTTCACGCTCCTTTCCATCCACCTCCTATTATTTCAGCTTTGCTTTCTTTTCCTGACATTTTGCTATACAACCTAGTGAGTCCTCCTGCTGGTCTCGCCTCTCTCTTCTCCCCTGCGTATCACTGCCAATAAACGCTCTCCAAATTCCAGGTTTGCTCATGTTCAGCTCTGTTCAGTTTCTGAACAAAATCCTTAGTGTTTTCTTATTTCTTAGATGGGTCCAAACTCCTCAGCACAGCCTTTGCTTCTTCTTTGAAAAATCTTCCACATTCCTTCTTCACTTTTGCCTTTAATTAAGGTCTGGGTTTCCTCCAATTTACATCAGGAACTGAATTTTCCTGCTGCCTCAGTTTTTTGGGTTCTGCCTGAACATTTTGGGCTGTTCTGGTTGCATAAGGGTATCTGGGATGTGTGTGCATCACTTTCTCTAAAGCACTCTAAAGGCTCCATGGCAGCCCTGGGATCAACATGCTGAGATGACCATTCAATATTTGGGTTAAATATCACTTTCTTCATGACATATTTTCTTCTGTGCCCCTTTCTGACTTACTTTCCATTTCTTCCTGTAAATATCTGTGTTTATCTTTCCTTCAGTGCTATAAACTCTTGGAAGAGATAGACAGCAGCAGCCCTGAACACCATGCAGAGGCAAAGTGTGTGCCTCTGGGGCATGCTCCTCCTGCCCTTTGCCAGCTCTGGCTGAGAAAGGTAAGAGGCCCTCAGCCTCATCACACACTCCCAGGAGCACCAGACCTCGACATAGATCCCAGGTTTCTGGCCTGCCTCCAGGGCATGCTCTCCATCACTCTGCCCACTCAGCCAACCAGACAAGAAGAGAGCTCTAGAACTCCCAGCAGAGCTACAGCCCCCATCAGGGCACCTCAGCTGGTGAACCCATCGGACCACCTCCTTTCCCACCACCCCCGATACACACCTCTGCCACTGGACATGCTCTTCAACCAGGGAAGTGAGAAGATCTGAGCCACCCCCACCTGGCATACAACAGACAATGCTCCTTATACCTCATGGAGTTAGAGGTCGTGGGACCTCTAGCTTCCATGTATACACTGACAACACCTTAGAAAACATAGTTCTAATTATCAGAGAACACACACAACCATTTCTCCTGGTAAACCCCTGCCCCACTGCACTGACTCTGGTTTGCAAGGTCAGAGGCATTGTCTTGTCCCTTTCCTCCACAGAGCCATGATCACCTTCAGCAACACCATCCATGAACCAACACCAAGGTGTTTCACAGCTGAACCTTAAGAACTGAATCTAGTGAAGACTCACAAAGCAGAAGAAATACCAAGCACCAAACAAACTTAATTCAGGAATGCCAGAAAGTCTCATAATCTAACTTCAGATGGGAAAATACCAGTGTCAAAACACTAGGAACATCAGAAACAGAGATGAAATGTCTCCTCTGAAAATGACCAATCTCATAGTAATGACTTCTAATGACAGTGACTTAGACATTCTAAGCAAAGAATTCAAAAGAATTATTATAAATATGTTCAAGGACTCCAAAAAGGACATGAATAAACACATGAAGGGGATGCGAATAATCTGAATGAATTCCAAGGAAACACACACAGCTGAATACAATAAGAAAATCAAAATTAGAACGTGACCATAGAATTCAACAAAGAATAAAAGTATCGAAAAGTAAACAAACTGAAAAAAATACCAGAAATAAAAAATTCAATGAGCCAAATAAAAACCTGAGTGGAAAGCGTCACCAAGAGTGTAGATCACGTGGAGGACTGAATATTAGGGCTCTAGGACAAAGTAGAGGAATTAGGTCATTCAGTTAAAGTCAATGACAAAATTAAAAAAAAAAAATACACAGAACACACTAAATCTGTGAAACACTAGGAAAAGACCAAAATTATGAATTATGAGCACAAAAGAAGAAGAATCATATGCCAAAGGAATAGATAGTGTTTTCAATACAGTCAAAGAAAAAAAAAAATCACTCCAAGTCTAGGGAAAGATACCAATCCAGACGCAAGATATAAACAGAACACCAAATAAACAGAACCATAGACGAAACACCTCCCGCCATGTTGTAGGTAAAGCATCAAACATCTAAAACAAGGAAAGGGTATTGGAAACTGCAAGAGAGAAGGCTTAAGGCAGTCCCAACAGAATAATAGTTGATATCTCAGTGGAATCTTGAAAAGCCACAAGAGCTTGGGGCAATGTACTTGAAGTCCTAAAGACCACAGATGCTAACCCAGACAAATATATCCAGCAAAGCTATGTGTCATATTAGAAAGAGAAGGAGAACATCTCCATGATAAAAACAGACTAAAACAATTTACGTTACTAAGCCGTCGACAAAGGATGCTGGAGGCGGTGCCTCAAATGGAAGAGAATTACAAACATATCCAAGGAGCTACAGAAAAATAATAAAAAAACTGATATTTGTTAAGTAATAAGGACTTAAAAAAAAACCTTCAAACCCCATAAAATCAACAAGATGACAGGAATTAATATACATTTTCAATAATAACCTTGAATCCCAACAAATTTAACTTCTTAATCAAAACACAGACTAGCAGTTTAGATCAGAAAGCAAAATCCCCCTCCCCCACTTTTTTTTTTTTTTTTTTTTTGCTGCCCTAAGTAACATACCACACCACTGAAAACAGATACCACCTTAGTATGAAAGGATTTGGAAAAGTATTCCAAGAAACTAAACAAGAGTCACTGTTCTGATAGCTTCAAACCAACACCCGTAAGAGATAAAGAAGGCCACTTCATAGTGATGAAGAGAACTGCCTCCATTTGACTGAGAGATGTCTGAACACGTGGTCTCCAGTTGGTGGAACTGTTGGTGAGGTTATGGGATCTTTAGGAGGTAGACACTTGCTGGAAAAAGTTAGGCACTGGGGCGGGCTTTAAGAGTTTATGGCCCCGCCTTACTTCATGCTTTCTCTTTCTTTGCTTCCTGTGTGTGGATGAAGCTTTGATCAACCAGTTTCCTGTTTCTGCCACTGTGTCATGCCTTCTCCACCATTAATGAACCCTATCCCTTTGGGACTGTAACTAAAATTAAGTTCTTTCTTTTTCAAGCTGCTTTTGGTCATGGTATTTTATCACAACAGAAAAGCAATTGACACAGGAACAGTCTGTCGAGAGGACATTACCATGTAAACATAAAGTCATGGATGAACTCCAGCACAGTGATAGCTGGTGACAAAAGCACTCCACTCTCACCAATAGACAGGTTATCCAGGGAAAAGTTAATAGAGAAGGAGTAGAGCTAAATCACGCCGTGGACTACATTAATCCAAAGAAAGACAAAGTGGGATATTATGAGTCTAAAGAAATTTGTATGTTAATTTCATCATTAGCACAAATATTATTTAAAAACAACTTCAAAATAATGTAAAAGGGTACTATCATATAAGAAAAGTGTTTAATGGAAAAGTACAAGATTGGTTTAACATGAGAAAAGTAATGAGACTTGGGTAGATCAGTTATAGAACACCGGGCTAGACAATAAGGTTCTGGGTTCAATTCCTGGTACCGAAACTTAAAAAGAAAGAAAGAGAGAGAGAGAGAGAGAGAGAGAGAAAAGAAAGAAAAAAATGAGCTTAACTACACTAACAAAATAATGAGAAAAATCATATGATTATTTGAATATGCACTGGGTAGGTATTTCGTAAAACTCAATAACTTACCAAAAAATTTTAAAGTTAGAAAAGAACAATGAACGCTATAATTAATAGAACTATAGTAAGAATAGCCCTTTGGGATTAGGAAAGAGACAAGAGTAATATCTATCAACCTTTCCAGTCGGCACAGTACTGGATATCTCACCCAGTTCAATATAGCGGTTGGATTCCCAAAAGGGCTCTGATTCACTGTCTCTCTTTGTATCTCTGCCCTCTCCAGTGTCATTAGCTTTGCATTTCCTCCAATCAGTAGATAAATTTATTCACTCATTCTTGGATTGGGGCTGTATTTCTGATTTACTTTGTTTACAAGAATGTGGTAGAATTGACAGTGAACCAGCTCTGAGACGCCCCCCTCTCTCCCTCCCTCCTCTCTCCCTCTCTCCTCCCCGCCTCTTTCCTTCCCCATCTCTGACACTCTGCCATTGCCAATGCAGGAAACAGCAAGTTGGAGATTATGTGTAACAGACTCAGCCAACCCAGCTATCTCTGCTGTAGCTCCAGTGTGAGAAGAACTCAGCCCAGCTCCGCCAAGCTGCTTAACTAATCTGCAGCTAATTGCAGGTACACACGTGACTAGCTAAAAATCAATGGCAATATTCAGACACCCCAGAGACTTGTGAGAAATATGTGGTTGTTTGGAGGTAGACTGTAAAGTAGCGGCCAAAGGGTACAGGCAGTAAGTCAAGAATATCAAGGTAAGAATAAAAATAGGTAATTACAGATGATAGAGTTGTATATGCAGAAAACTTGTCTATTGACACTATTGGAATTAGTGGGTAGAAATGTAGCAAAGCTGTTGAGACCTCCAAAAACCATCTGTCATATTTTCTTAAAAATCAGCAACAAAGGCTGGAGAGATGGCTCAGCTGTTAAAGGCTAGGCTCACAACCAAATACTAGCAACAGATAGAAAACATGTTTTATTTTCCCCCAAAAAAAACATTTTAGAGGACTTGAGAGATGACACAGTGGGTTAACAGAATTTACTGCCTTTGTACAGACCCTAGTTGGATAACCAGCACCCATATAGTACCTCAAAACCGTCTGTAATTCCAGTTCAGAGGACCCGATACCTTCTTCTGGTCTCAGTGGACATCATACATGCACGCAGTACACAAACACACATAAAGGCAAAACACACAAACTATAAATAAAGCTTTCAAATAACACTTTAAATGACAGCAAATTGCACATGACACACATAAATGAAACTAATAAAAACTAGTAAGTCTGCTAATAGAAAAGCTAATAATAATTTTTTAAAGATTTTTCATATAAGACTTTAAATCATAACCAAGAGAAGCAGTATTTAGATAAAAGCAAGAGGTTACAATCATATTAATCTATTGGAAAGATCCCTATAGTGGACTGGGCATGGTGGCACACACCTTAATCCCAGCACCCGGGAGGCAGAAGCAGGTGGGTCTCTGAGTTCGATGCTAGCCTGGTCTACAGAGCAAGCTCCAGGACAGCCAGAGCTACACAGGGAAACCCTGCCTTGAAGAACCTAATTAATTAATTAATTAAAGTTAATCCACTTGGGTACATAACACAGGAATCTATCAAAAATGTCCATAAAGCATATGGTGTGGTTCAACATCATTATCAGTAAAGGACAGGGACCTGTAAGCTGTAACCACAGTGAGATTCTCATAGGGAGCCATCAGAATACCTAGATGGAAAAGTCTCCAGTAGTAAGCGTTCGTATGAATGCAAAAAACTGGGAACTCTCTTAAATCACCAGTGGGATTATAGATTGGTACAAATACTGCAGAGAACAGTTTGGCAGTATCTATCCAAGTGAAGGAACATACTGTACTGCAGTTTAGTTCTAACCCTAGGATCACAGCCAAGAGAAGAGCATGTAAGTAGACACCAAGAGACATATGTGAAGCAACACTCACAGCAGTGATTTCCAAAATATCCCCAAATTGGAAACAATTTACCATTCCCCATTAAAAGAATAGCTATGCCAGTAAACTAAAATACTACACACTCATGAAAACATACAAACGTATTTATATCTCATAACAGATTTGAGCATCAGTGGAACATTCGGTGAAAGGAACAAGATGCAACAGATTGCTTACTATGTGACTCCATTCATGTGCAGCTCCTGAAAGCTGTCCAGGGTGGTGGCACACACCTGTACTCTTAGCTCTCAGAAGGCTTTGGCTGAGGGGTGATCATGTCTGAGGCCAGTCTGGGATGCTTCTGGAGAAAGAGATGCAGTAAACAAACAAACAAACAAGTTATCAAAGCCCCCCAAAATGTAACCATAGGAGGCAAAGTCTAACTACAGTGCATAGGGATGCATGCAAATATAGCACTCTAATCACAGTCAAGAAAGTCTCTACAGTTCAAGTTATGAGTGCGTTTGTCTTTGGGGAAGTCGGGGCCTTGGGAGAGGAGGGAGTATCCTAGTGTGTGGACAACATCCTATTCTAGATACGAGTGCTTCCATGGTGGTTGCATTGTATACTTCACTGAGCTGAGTCTTCTGCTTTGTGCCTGTGCATGCACATTTTTAAAAAATGTTAAACAAAATGGATGTAAAGAGATCTGAAGATAAGCCACCTCAGAAAACAGCTGCAGCTAAGCAAATAACCAGCAGGGTCTGCAGAGCAGGTTTTACAAAAGGTTTTATGCCCAGAATCACTTCCGATTCTCTTGACACCAACTTGCAAGCCAGCTGCTTTCCTTCACGTTAGAGATACTCACACAGAGGCTGCTAAAAGTGGGTATCTCAGCAATGCTTAATTAAATATGGTAAGGTCTAAAAGGTACTGAAGGTCAATGCAAATAAAATGGTGAATACTGGAGAAGGAAGAGGAAGGAAATGAGGGATTGTAATAAGTCATAATGGAGAGAATAAATATTACCTGAATGATAAATAAAGAAGATGGAAGCGGATTATAGCCACACAATGGGAAACTCTGAGAAAGGAGTCACAGGTTGATTTTGTTGTGGGAACATCATAGAGGGAACTTACACAAACCTAGATGGTATAGCCTACACTGAAGTGTGTAGCTTGTGTCTTGCTCCGGTTTGTGCAGTCCATCATTGACTGTAATGTCTTTCTGTGACATGTGACTGTACTTGGAGAATGGTGGAAATCATTAGAAGGTCTAGAAATAATTTTTGATTCTTTGAGATGGTCCAGGTATGTAGCCCAAGCTGGCCATGACCTGATATCCTCATGTCTCAGCCTCTTAAAGTGCTGAGATTATAGGTATGTAACACCATGCCTGGCTAGAATCAGAAATAATATTTTAAATGATTGCTTCTTGTGGGGCAGTATGAGGTCTCTGGAACAGCCTTTCTGGATTATTATTATTTTTACCACGTGGTTAGTATCATTATGGTAAAAATGATGTTCCGGGTTATAATATATTATTACCTACATGATGGAAGAATCATGCCTGAGTCCATGGCGCTATGAACAGCTAGAGAGAAACGTCTACAGTCTGCCCTATCTGTGCTACGGTTGACATTCAGCACAGTCGCAAAACTGCTGCCTGGAGTTACAGCTGTGTCACCCGTAATTATTACAAAACCTCTCAACCAGAATTTAGTGATTCTCTCTTTTTTTAACCTTTATTTGTAGACACATTCCAGTGAGAAAGAAACAAGACAGATTTACAATTACATTGCATGTGGACATACAGGAAGTTATGGGCATTTATATCCAACAGTTTGAAAACCAGTTACATCAAAGCTGATTATTAAGCAGTGATTAAAGTGAAATTTCCAGGGGCACGCAAAGAAAATCTGTATATTCCAGGCTTCTCTCTCCTTCCTCTCTCCGCTTCATCTTTCCTCTTCTGCGCATGCCAGGCATAGTGCCCTATCCAGAGTTACCCTATGCATTACGTAAGCAACGAAGTTAATTATGTTTTGTCTGCTCTATTCTCACACTACACAAACATTACCTTTTGAATGAAGATCTGGAAAAAATCTAAGACTTACCTTTGGAAAAAAGCACAACTTAACTACTAACATTGTCTATAGCTACTTCTTATAACATTATCACTTCTGAGCTCTTGAAACGTCTCTGTTGTGGAACTCAGTCCTCTGGGCGTGATGTAGCCATTGCCACCTTGAATTCAGAGCAAGAATGGGCTCACTAACATTTCCTTGTGGACAAGGGAATGCTGTGTAAGGCTGTGTTCAAGACTCTGCCTCTCCCTGAGGGATGAGCGGTTGCCAAGGGGAGGGTTCTTCTTTGGTGGTATAGTTGTCCATAAATTGCCCAGGCCTCTGTTAAGCAGCCCTTCACCCATGCTCCTGTAACCCCAGCTATTTTCTTTTTAGATTTATTTATTTTATTTTATATGGATGAGTGTTTTTCTTGCATGCATGTATAGGTACAACATGTGTGAATTGTTCAGAAGAGTGCATCAGATTCCCTGGAACAGGAGTTATAGATATTTGTGAGCCAACATGTGGGTGCTGAGAACTGAACCCAGGTCTTCTGCAAGAACTCTTACCTTCCGTTCATCCTTCTAGCCTCAGGAAGCCCAGTTAACCCACTGGTTCAGCAAGCTAGATGGGGGTGAATTATTTTCTTGTCTGTTATTGCTGCCTTATCTGGGGTGTATAGAGATTTGTTCACATATCACTAGGGAAAGTTAACACGCTAACTTCACTTGTTTCTGTTCAGAAAATACCTACCAATACCCACCATTAAAGAAAAAAACCTGTGATAATATTTTTCTATATCTCTAAACTATTTTTTATCAAATCAACTAAGTATTTTAGAGAGGGAAAATATGAGGAACATCTGTTCTAGAGAAGGAGTCTTAGTGGGGTTTTGCTTTTAAAGCTCATAGCAACTTTCCGTATTGTTTTATGCAGAATATGTGTTCAAGAAAGCTGCTTGCATTGAATTACGTTGCGTGTGACATCACATTACAATAGGAACACCTTGAGCGAAACACCAGAGCTTCCGTGTAAGAAAAGTGGTTACTCATACATCACACATAACCGAAAGTAACTCCCAGCTCAGTCACATAACTAAATGCAATTTCTCCAATCATTCTTAGGTTCTCAGTGTCCACTCTCCTAGGCCTGAGCTAGGTCTGAGAAATGCAAAGATGGACTAGAAGAGGCCTCTCTTCTGCCAGCTCTCACATCCCACGGAGACAGCCGACCAGGGAATGCAGTTAGAAAACCAGGTGGCTTGGGCTTGGACAGGTTCAAATTCTCATCCTCCACGTTTTGCTTTTCGCTGCTGGAGTGACAGCAAGGTCAAATAAACAGGGGAAGGCATTCTCAGCAACATGCAACCGAGGCATTCATTTGCCCTATAGGAACAACCTGAAGGATTTGGATCTTTGCGTCTAAACAGAGTCATAGACCACTCTCCCTGGAAACTGCACTCAGCAATGGAGGCCTGACCTGGGGGGGGGAAGGAGACGTAGAAAAGCCCAGCAGAGCGGGCAGGGGTGGAGAAGAATAGGAAAGAGATGACTGGATTCCACTTGGTGGGAAGCAGACAAGTTATCAGATTCCACGCCTGGCCCGTGGAGGGACTGTCCTCTCTCCTTCGCTGTCGGGAGTCTGAGGGACTGCATTACCGTGGCAGAGGTGTTCTCATGGGACGAAGAGAACAGAGGCTCCGTGCCTCCAGATGCAGGGCAGGTAAGGCGAGCGAGAGAAAGAATCCTAAGATTCCTAACGAATCTGTGAGCTGTTTAGCAAGGTTCAGGCGTAGGATCTGTCCAAAGACGCCGACCCCCATGACAGTGTCTTCTTGTTAGATGACCGGTTTCCACGATTCCTTCTACCTGAGCCACACATTTGGGGCCGGAAAGCACAACTCAGTGTTGAGCAAAAGAGTCTCCTCTGGGTGATAAGGAAAAAAAGAAAGGGTCGTTTTCTTCAGAGGCACAGGCCCCAGGGGACAGACATTTGTAGTATTGGTCTTCCCCATCCAGCACCTTGATTTGTCTGCAACAACAACCAAAAAGAGGGTTTTCAACAGGAAAAATGCAGCAATACCACAATCATCCCTGGCACACCTAAAGTTGTGGGGGTAGTTAGAACAGGTTTACACCCTGACCAGCTCCAAATGGCCCTACATCTGGGGCAGCATCTTGCGTCCGATCAGCGAAGACATTCACCTGTCTGGGCATTGGTAAATAGTGCCAAAAAGTTATGGTCATATTTTAACTTGATTTTTATATGGTCAAGTCTGGTGTCTTCAAGAGACAGTTCCGGCCTTGACCTCCCTCGGTTCAGAACTGTGACAATTATTATCTCCTTTCCTGGTTTCCATCGTGATGCTGACAAATGGGCCAGGTATTCCTCATCACTCCACATTAACACATGGGTAGTGTTAACCATGCTGGAAGTGCCTGTCTGCAGTGCCTTCACTTGTGGATGGAGAGTTTTATACAACTCATTGCCAGTCTTCAATTATGAGTACAATTCCTTGGAATGATCAGGAGAAATAACATTCGTCTTAGGTAACAATTTTAGCCTTTCTGGACAGAATGGATTCAAGTTTTGTATACTTGCTACTGTGAGAAAGAATTGCTAGTGTCAATAACGGCGGTGATATCCGGGCGGAGTATTTTTAGAAGCCTCTCTGGGAAGTTTTGCCTTTTCTGTGATATCACAAAGGACCCCTTCTGTTTACAGTTGCTGAAAACTAAGAAGACAGATATTTACCCAAGTTTTCTTGGCTTCCTCTGGCTCCCTTGATATTCTAGAGTTCCCTGTGGATAGGGCCAAGAACACACAGTCAAAGCAAAGCACCAAGTCGTTAATTTTTAATTCAAAGTGATTTTGTGTTGAATGCAAGCAGATGCTGATAATATCAGAAGTCACAGCATAATTTTTTTGATCAAAGGGCTCAAGTGAGCCTGATGAAGCATGCATCTTGCTCGTCTTTGATAAACCACATCAATTATTCACCGTGAAGGCAGACATCCTGACATGAAAGCAACAGATAAAGAGCCTAAGCGCATGTTCACGGGGAGAGCAGAAGAGAGTGGGGGTGGGGTTGGAGGGGCTGGAACAGGTATTAATAACAGAATTATTAACTGGAAACAAAGCCGGTAAAACGGCTTTACGGCCACTTTGAACTCACATTTAACTGGTTATAGTACATGGTGTCCTCGGGGCTACTCAACATTTTGGGCTGCTGACACCGTCTGCGGGGTATTCGCTGCTTCTGTGAGAGACTGTCTTCTGAACCTGTGGACAAGGAAACTTCACTGCAAGCCTTGCTGGGTGTTGGGAGAATAAACTGGAAATGGCTCTTCACGGAAATGCACTTGGTAGAAGCCATGTTCTGTTTTATGAAGCTTTGCTACTTCTAGAAGAAATGTTCTCACACACACACACACACACACACACACACACACACACACGAATCATTAAACATAAGCAGAATGCTGACATTTATAACTTTGCTATGTATTTCCAACCAGAATCATCAGACCAGAGTGACAGAAAGCAAACTGGTTTGTCTACGCTGCTGAGGCAGGAGCTGGTGCTCAGCCTCTGCCTAGGAGAGTACCTGGAGCAGGATAAGTCCGTTAGAACAACAAAGCAATCTGGCACCGCTTGCACATCACATCCTCCAGTGAGAGTTCAAAGACATCTGGAGCACACATACTCCGGGGGAGAGCAAATCTTTCAGTGGGGTGCATTTTAGGGGAACACGGCTTGAGCTAGTATTTACTGAAGTGCTTTGAACCATACCACTGATCCATGGGGCCTCTGGAGGTGACATAAGGGAGGTGAGGCATGACTGCCCCATTTCATGGGGCTGACTCTCCTGATTAGCCTTGATTTCAAAACCCTGGACCTTCAGTGCACTGGGGATTAAGAAACCACTTGGCAGATGAAGCCATGATTCATTTCCCTTCTAAGCAAATGACTTTTGTGGAATCTGCTGTCCCTTTGGTTGGATACCTGAGTCAAGGTTCAGCAACTCAGGCTAGAGAGATGCCTGGGTAATTAAGAGTGGGTGCTATTCTTCAGAGGACCTGAGTTCAGTTGCCAACACCATGTCAGAAAGCTCATAATCACCTATAACTCCAGTTCCAGGGCAATTGGATGCTCTGACCTTAGGCACTTGCAGTCATGTACACACACACACACGCACACACACACACACACACACACAGAGTTAAAATGTTTTCAAATCTTTAAAGAAAATATAAAGATTCTGTACTTCTAATTTCTTGTCAACACAGGCACTGCAGAAGGAAATTGTCCTTGAATGTCATAGTATAGCAAAGAGGGCATTTCTTGGACAGAGTGCTTATGGTAAGTTAATTATTCACAAAAAAAGAGTTGAGGGGCTCGAGAGAGTGCTCAGTGAATAAGAGCACTGGCTGCTCTTACAGAAGACCCAGGTTCAATTCCCAGCACCCATGTGGTGGCTTACAACCATCTGTAACTCCAGTTTCAGAGGATCTGACACCCTCTTCTGGTCTCCAATGGCAACACATGCACATGGTGCACAGACACATGCAGGCAAAACACCCATACACATAAAATAAAAATAAATGAGTCTTAAAAGCAGAATTGGTGGTTTGTGTTTAAAAATCATAATTTAATCTCAATAGAGATTTCCAGTTTGGGTAGAAATTATAGAGAAAAAAATCCTTCTGTATTCTTCTTGCTGTGTTCTAAAATCGAAGTGCTAATTGATACATAAAAACATTAAAATATAAACATTACAGGGCTGCCATATGATGGTTCTATGTATATGCCATGTAATATTTAAACCAGGTCAAGCATATCTACCTTTTCAGATATTTAACATTTCCTAATGAGGGAAACATTCAAAACTCCTTTTTTTTTTTTCTGACTCTGAAATGCACAGTCGATTGCTGTGGTGTACAGTCAGGCTACTGTGCATCAGCACCCTAGACTTCCGTACTCCTGCCAAATTGTATTCACTGATCCACTCTCCCTCCCTCCCTCCTTCTGTGTCCCCTGGCCTTTAGGAGCCAGCACTCTACTCCTGCAAGATAAACCCTGCTTACCCCACATGCAAATGACAGGTGTGGTCCTAGCGTTATTTTACTTCCAATAATCACACCGAGTTCTAGGCATGTTGTTCTAAACTACAGAGCTTCACTCTTTGTTGTAGCTGAGTAGTATTCTATTGTGTCCATGGACCACATTCTCTATCACCTGCTGGACACTTAGATTGTTCCATTTCTTGGTTGTGAATAGTGTTTTAATGACTGTGGCAGCGCAGACGTCTCTTTGACACACTGACTTCATTTCCTTTGAGGATGTATCCTGTAGAAGAATTGCTACAGCGCGTAGTATTTTTTTATTTAAAAATTTTATTATCTCGTTTTATGCATATAGGTGTTTTGCCTGCTTGTCTGTGTACCATGTGTGTGCCAGGTGCCCATAGAGGCAGAAGAGGGCATTTGGATTCCCTGAAACTGGAGTTACAGATGGTTGTGAGCTGCCATGTGGTTGCCAGGAACCCAACCCAGATCTTTTGAAAGAGCAACAAGTGCTCTTAACCCTGAGCCATCTCTCCAGCCTCTTTCTTGGTAAATATTCATTAAGTTTATTACTACTTTTTAAAAACATCTATCTATCTATTTATCTATCTATCTATCTATCTATCTATCTATCTATCTATCTATCTATGTATCTACGTGCAAGGTCAGAGGTTAACAGATCTCTTTTTCTACCATGTAGGTTCTGGGGACCAAACTGAGGTTCAGACTTGGTGGTAGGTGCCTGTGCTGGTCAGCTTTATGTCAACTTGATACAAGCTAGCGTCTTTTGAGAAAAAGCTTCCATAAGATTTGCCTGTAGGCAAGCCTGTGGTGCATTTTCTTGATCGATGACTGATGTGGGAGGGTCTAGCCCACTGTGGGCAGTGCCACCCTTGGGCTGATAGTCCTAGGTGTTACAAGAAAGACGGCTTGCTGGATGTGGTGGCATACCCATTTAGTCCCAGCACTCTGGAGGCAAAGGAAGATAGATCTCTGAGTTAGAAGCCAGCCTGGTCTACAAAGCGAGTTCTACAGGGCTATACCCAGGGCTATACAGAGAAACCATATCTCAAAAAACCAAATTAACCAACCAAACAAACAAAAACACCCCACCGCACCCAAAAAAAAAGGAAAGAAGACCAAGCAAGCCATGAGAAGGAACCCAGTAAGCATTGCTTCTCCATGGCTTCTGGATCAGTTCCTGGCTTAAAGCTTCTACCCTGCTTAAGTTCCTGCCTGCCCTGCCGTCCTTTAATGATGGAATGTGGTGTGGATATATGCTGAAATAAACCCTTTCCTCTCTAGGTTGCATTTGGTCCTCGTGTTGATCTCAGCAATAGAAACCCTAACTAATCCTTTACCTAGTGAGCCACTTTCCTGGCACTTAAAAAAAAAAAGTGTGTATGGGGGTCTGGAGACATGAGTCAATGGTTAAGAGAACATATTGCTTTTCTAGAGGGTCCACAACTCCAGCTCTAAGAGATTTCATACTTCTGACCTCTGTGGACATTAACATTCTGTGCACATACTCATAAACATACATATGCATAATGTCACAATCTTTACATTTTAAATTTATTTATTTATTTTGTGTGTGCAGTAATTTTTAAAATTGCTTTAAAATTTTTTGCTAGTCAGATTTTCGAGTTCTTTATACTCCAGATATTAACCTCTTTGTAAATATGCAGTTTGCGAATATTTTCTTCCTCTCTCTTTCTATACATATATATTAGGTATAATATATATGTGTGTGTGTACATACATACATATACATTCTGTCATTCTGTTTCTTTATTCTGTTATTTTCTTTGTTGAATAAAAGCTTTTTATCTTGATGTAAACTCATTTGATCATTTTTACTTTTGTTTCCTGTGCTTTGGTTTTCTTAAATTTTTTTTAATTGCCTGGACCAATGTCATGAAGCATTTATTCCATGTTTAGGGAAATTTTTAAGATAGAGTGACTCAGCAAAGACTACTTAGGGATGGCAAATTATGCTTCTTAAATATTTACTTTTAAAGCTTGATTTTTCTTCAATTTTGACAGAGCTATGCTTGCAAAACACTGACTCTTTGGATATGAGAAGCCGTTCATTCCGGGTACTCCCACTTTGAGACCAATAGAGACTGGAACGGATAAATTTTGAATAACATTCCAGATCAGTGACAGAGTAGAGGCCCAACCCTCTGTCTCTTACTTCTAACACACACACATACATATGCACGATAGGATATTGTCTTAACAAAAAATGTATTTTGTTTG
This sequence comes from Cricetomys ansorgei, assembly GCA_026225945.1. Classification (NCBI taxonomy): domain Eukaryota; kingdom Metazoa; phylum Chordata; class Mammalia; order Rodentia; family Nesomyidae; genus Cricetomys; species Cricetomys ansorgei. The sequence goes on from JAMJFZ010002905.1 coordinate 30,040, forward strand.
TTAATGGTTTTTTTTGTTTGTTTGTTTTTTGGGTTGCTAAGGCAGGAACTCACTATGTAGACCAGGTTGGCCTTGAACTCAGAGATCAGCTTGCTTCTGCTTCCCGAGTGCTAGGATTACAAAAACAAAAACAAACAGAAGCCATTTTGAGCTGACTAAGAAGCCCAAGAAAAGCAAATTAACTCGACTACGCGATAATATCGCCTGCTGGGAGCCCCAACAGTCGCCACTGGCATTCCAGTCTCTGGGAACACCATAAGGCACACAGTTCCACTGCATTGGTTTTGCCAGAACTGAGGCAGACTCTTGTGATTCCAATACAACCATTTCCTGTTTGCTTTCAAAGCTCATATTCTGAAACATGGCGGTCTGCATGGTCGTGAGACCTTTGTGCATTCTTCCCTACCAGATTCTAAGATTAAGAGCAGGCATCTGGATAGTTCAGGCGGCTCCTGTGACCATGACAGTACGAGGCTGCCATGCATTCTCCCTCAGACTTTCAAATGTTACAGGAATTTAACACAAAGAAACTCAAAAGAGGGATCTGAAATAGCTTTGGGTTCAGTGGAGTGCAGCCCATTTCAGCAGGACTATGTGTGATGTTTAGCTTTGATCAGACCCTTGTGCTTGTCCCTCTCTCCGCTGGCAAAGTTTCAGGTAGTGCTTGGTTTATACTTTTAATGGACTTACTGTTTTGTGGATGGCTATTCTTCAGATTCTTAGAGTTAAGTTATTGACTGGGATTCCATCAATTTTAACATTTGTTCCATAAACTTAAAGAACATTGGTATTGGGGCTGGAGAGATGGCTCGGTGGCTAAGAGCACCAGCTGTTCTTCCAAAGGACCCTGGTTCAGTTCCCAGCATCCACACGGCAGCTCACAATTGTCTGTAACATCATGCCAAAAATACCAGTCTGTATTTAATGCGGGTCTCTCTTTGTGAAGGGACTCAATCCTTTCGATTCTGTATCAGACCTTCAGCATCTTCTGTACTAAGTTGCAGGACTCGACACCTAGAGTCCAGATTGTCAGAAAACAGAAACCTGAGTAGCAGAGCCCAGGAGATGCTCACTCCTTATTCCCTGGCCCTGAATCAGTAGACAATGTGGCTGAACACTTATCCAAATTGAATTTAGGCAATTTGTTATATAACTTCAAGCAGTGAGTTTGGAACTTGAATATTTCTTTTCTTTTCTCTTTTTTAAATTAAATACACAGTTATATCCACTCGAGTTGTCAGGACCCCAGTTAGGTTTGATAACAACCACTACCTATTTAGTCTAAGTATCTGCCATGTCACATTTAAGACATATTTATTTTAAAGACTAGCTTGTTGCTTTCCTGAGATTCAAGTTTACCTGGGTATACTGTATTTTTTGTTTTATTTTGTTTTCTTTTCTTTTCTTTTTCTTTCTTTTTTTTTTTTTGAGACAGGGTTTCTCTGTTGTAATTCTGGCTGCCCTGGAACTCACTCTGTAGACCAGGCTGGCCTCGAACTCACAGAGATCCACCTGCCTCTGCCTCCCAAGTGTTAGGACTAAAGGTGTGTGCTACCACACTCTTAACCTGTGAAACCATCAGGCCAGCTCCCTGTTTACTGTGTTTTTATTTGTTAAATCTGGCAGTTTTTATTCATACACAATATGGGCCTCTGAGGTCACTCCTAGGACCCTGGAGATAAGGAGGGGAATGACTTCCTCTCCGCCACTGGACTCACTGAAGTACAACGATGTCAGCTACGAGAGCTCCCTCCAACACTGCTCTCTGGAACTTCATGTTTTGCTTTTCATCCCTGAAACTGATGTCCCTGTTCTATCAAGTTCCTTTACAGGGTTGTGGGCAGGGAAGGGTAACCATAAGAGAGGTCAGTATGGGGCGTGCAGTCAACATTCTTCAGCCTGGGGGACAGGATGGGTTCTTGGTCTCTGAGGGATGGACAGTTCAAGAAATAGAAGTCCTGGAACAAAAGGAGAGGATGCCTGGGGGAGTCGATGGTCCTGGCTCCCTCCCGTGAGCCCTAGCAGGCATGGCAGTTTTCTGAGCAGTATGAGTGCTGATCTGATTGCCATTTTATGGATGATGCGTTCCCAGCATCACTTGCCAAGGAAAACATCCTCTTGAAGCAAACAGAGCATTCACTGTTCTAGGTTTACAGATGGCAAAGCCCATATGGGATTACGAGATATACCCCTGGGGCGTTTAAACAGCACCAGAGTTAGACAATTCATACACAAAGCCCTGCCAATTCCATGAAGAAAGCAGGGGGTGCGTCACTCTTTGACTGATGTTCTCGGAGCATTTGGAGGTGAGAGTAACCCAGCTGTTAGCTGGACAACCTCTCTCTAACGAGACTGAGCACACTACACAATTCTCTTCCGGGAAGTAGCTTCCAAAGATATGCCCTGTCTTTTTTTGGCTCTCTGCTTCTCCTCACCCTACTTCACTTTTGTGTAGTGAATCTTGTTTTAACTAAAAGTATCTCAATCTTTTCCCTTAATTCATCTTATTTTGGAAAGGAGAAATCAACTCAGAGATATAACTGTGGTATAGAGACTGTGAGGGCACATAGCTAGCAAAACCCAACTGCAAACTCAGTCTCACTGAGGCTAGTTCCTTCAAACTACACCAGCGGTTCCATTTTTAAAATGTCAATGCCAGGATCAAGATGGGCATCAATATGAAAACATAAAATCTCTTTAGCTGCCTTTAATGTGCAGCCAGGGCCAAGAAAGATGGTTCCTGGCCATAGCGCCTTTCCCACCTAGTAAGAACCAAATGACGGGAAGTAGGTATCAAAGCAGACCCTCATCAGGGCCCTGGATGGAAGAATATTCCTAAGGACAGAAAACCACGTGTCACAGAAGTACCCTGTGGGGTGAGCTGTGTCAGGGATGCACAGAACCTTCACAGGGAGGAAGAAGGGAGAAATCTACCTTGGGAGTTCAGATTTTCAAATTGAAGTCATGAACTTGTAGCTAACTCTCTGGGTTTGGCTCCTTGCTTTTATATTGGAGGGATTCAAGGTTGGGTGAGCATAGGTCCCCTCTGCTGCTCTCCTAGCTTGATTTACATCGCTGTGATCAAATAAGCCTGACAACACGTAACTCTGGGCAGAAGAGTTTATTTTAGGTCATGATTCCAAGTTGCAGTCCATCATAGCAGGGGAGCCAAGGAAGGGACTGAAGTAGCTAGTCACATTGACAATCGTGAGCAGAGGAATGGATGCATGCATGGTGTATTCAGATCGCTTTACAAATTCTTATCCAGTCCAGAGTGCAAGCCATGCTGTGGTGCAGCCCACAGTCAGGGTGGGTCCTTCTACCTCAATGTTCCAAAGACAGTCTCTCTTATAGCTGTGCTCACAAGAGAACCTGATCTAGACAAGTCTTCCTGGAGACTATTCACAGGTGATTCTAGGTTGTGGCTAAGTCAACAATGAAAGTGCTCTAGCACACCTGGTTTACAGTCAGATTGGCTACAGGATTCTTGATTTAAAGTCCAGAGTCCACTGGGCATGGTAGAGCACACCTTTAAGCCCAGCACCTGCAAGGCAAAGACAGGCAGATCTCTGTGAGTTCAAGACCAGACTGATCTACATAGTGAATTTCAGGATATCCGGAGCTACATGATGAGAACCTGACTCAAACAGCAAACAAGGAAAACACACTCCCAAGGTCTAGGTCATGATTTCTGTTATGGGGTGTGTGAGTGTCTGGTAGTATGTGTGTGTATGTATGTGTGGGTATAACTTTCTCAGAAGTTTTTAACCTGATCAAGTGTAAATTCAGGAAAGACTAAGGAGCTTAGTGGACTTCTGTAGCTTGTGTGTGCGTGCACACACACACAAGGAGGGGAGGGAGTTTTTTTCTCCTGGGCTATATGTGTAATTCAGATCTTGCTTTCTAAGATGAAAGGAAAGATACAAATTTTCCCAGTTGCCGTGTTATGTCATGAATAATTTCCTTCAAAATCACAAAATTGCTACAAAGAAAACATCCCTGAGTTAAATTAGTGCCTGTGGAAGATGCCAGGGTTGCAAATTGTCTATGTGAAATATTAAACCAGTTAGAGAGATGGCAAACATTTTCCCTGAAAACTATTTCATAGCTCAGGGGCTAGAATGTGCAAGTGCATATTCATGCATGCATGTATACATACACACACACACACACACACACACACACACACACACACACATATACACTGAATGAATGAATGAATGACTGTAAGGAATTCACCAGTGTTGTTTAGATTTCTTCCCTCTACATGGTCTGTTCTCTGGATCTGTAAATCAGCTTGTTATAGTCTTCTCTATCATGGGACCCTTTAGGAATTTGGAATCTACCAAGAAGGGAGATAAAATCAGCTTTTCAAGAAAGTTTATTACTATTTTTAAAAAGTTTTCCTCCCCCCAGGGGCTGAAGAGATGGCTCAATGGTTAGAGCACTGGCTGCTATTCCAGAGGTCCTGGGTTCAATTCTCAGCATTCATATGACAGCTCACAGCGATTTACTCCAGGGAATCTGACACCCTCCTCTGGCCTTTATGGACACTGCATGCACATAGTGCACAGGCATACATACAGATAAAATAAGCATACACATAAAATAAAAAAGCTAAACCTTTAAAAAAAAAAAGTCTATTCCAGCCAGGCAGCGGTGGTACAAGCCTTTAATACCAGCACTCAGGAGGCAGAGGCAGATGGATCTCTGTGAGTTTGAGGCCAGCCTCGTCTACAGAGTGAGTTCCAGGACAGCCAGAGTTACAACAGAGAGACCCTGTCTCAAAACAAAACAAAACAAAACAAAAAGTCTATTCCATATATTTTAGGGAACTCATTTTTTAAACTAAAAACATTTTAGCCATTCATCTTATTTGTGTTATAGCTTTCCCTTCCACTTTAACAATATGATCATAAAGATTTTTCCATGTCATTAGCCTACTTTTAAAATCATGTATCTCTTTAAGAGTTACATTGTTTTAACAGTATTAAATAAACACTGCGTTCAAAAAAGTTAGACAGTGATCAATTCAATTGTTTTAACGCTTTGATCTTTCAATAGTAGCAATTGCTGGGGCAGGTTTCTTTCTAAACTTTATTATTTCTGGTAGGTGCATGCTTTTCACTTTATAGATGAACTGTGGTTAATACATAAATTTTCCTATTTGGGGCCTAGAAATGATTTCCAGTGTTTCTTTTTTATCATTACAAATGCCACCACCCTCAGCTGTACCACTTGTGACTTGAGGTTTCTCTGGAGCTTAAAGCAGCAATAAAATTCATTTCTGCCTGGACCTAACGTGGGTGGAGCAGGCTGCTTGCTGGGTGAGGGATGGTACAGGCAGGCTGTATTTAACATTAGTTGTAGGGAAGTATTTCTCAAACTGTCTCTCGTTTACTTCAACTTTCAATATAGTATATATCACTTGTCTTGTTTTTAAGTATTTTTTACATCAATAAATTAAAAAAACAAACAAACAAATTTCCTTAAATTTAAGGCCGGGCATGTGCATCAGTTAGTAGAGTGCTGGCCTAGCATACATGGAGCCCTAGGTTTGGTGCCTATGGCAGCGATGTGCCAGGCATGGTGGCAGGTGCCTGTAATCCTAGCAATTGGGAAGTGGAGGTGGGAAGTTCAAGGTTATCCTCAGCTACATAGTGAGTTTGAGGTCATCCTGGGTTATATGAGATCCCGTCTCTATGACCTACGGCCATTTTAATTTACCATTGTAAATGGAAAACTTTTGCCATAGACAAAAGTAAACCATATAGTAAATGAAAATAAAATAGTGTCAGCATACAGGAGACAGACAGTTCATCACAGGCTCTTGCAAAGGTTTGTTAAGAGGCCCAGCAGGATGGCTCCGTGTGTAAAGATGCTTGCCTTGAGCTCGGTGCCCTGAGCTGGGTCCCTGGCCCCAGCATGTTGGGAAGAGAGAAACTGACTCCCACACATTATCCTCTGACTCTCACATGAGTGCTGGCCATGGCATATGCATGCCCCCAGTAAATAAATAAATGCAATGTTTTTAAAAGGAGGTTTGTTTAAAAAAAAAGTGTGAAAGGAATAAGACTTTAGTGCCATCAAGCTCAAGTTAGGCAGTTAGTTGAGAAACTACAACTCTGTTTTGCTAATTCAAGTTAGACTTCTGCCCGCTTGACGTCGAGGCTTCCACCCATACGATCGAATCACAATAGGCACTGGCCTTCTATTTCCCCTCTCAGGACACCTCTGCCATCTAGCCAGCATCCGAGTCCCCAGAGTCGATCATGCTTACTACCCCTTGGTTCTGCTGCTATGGGCCCTGATGCCCATCCAGTTACCCCATTGCAGCTATGAGCCCCAGCATGGCAGCCGCTCCCATTGTAATTCCTGACACATGGAAAGAGACCACAGTGTCTCCCACTGATGCTGGGGATCCCCTGGAAAGGTGACTTCTCACGGTCACAGCAGGAACAGTGTTCTCTGGATCACCTGGCTCAGATGAGCAGACCTGCCAGGGTAAATCTAGTGTAACAATTCCAGTCTCACTGAGCCCCTGGATTTTTTCTTCTGTGACGCCAAAGCAGTTCTGAGCTTCAGTTTTAATGTCACCCACCTTCTGGGCCATGTCTCAGGCAACCAGCCAATCTGTTTGAGCCTCTCTAACCACTCTATCACCCTTTGAACTATGACACTAAGTCTAGAATCTGCTTAGTTGCATCAACCAGCAAATCCAACCTATCCAGTTTGATTCCCCCAACAATTATCCCACAGGTTTCGTGTCCATCGCCACGCATACTCCCTGAACTTCTGTCCCTATGACTTTGACATCTTGTAGGTTTTTTACAGTGTAGTTCAATTTCTCATGGAGCATGGTTTGCATCTCACCCTTTGGGGCTTGCTAGGACCTACATCTCCATATAGGTGATGGGGTGGGTGTAAAGAGAACCAGCAGTGTCTTGTAAAGCAAGACCAATGCCTTCTTTCCCCATTTCCACCTCCCCATAGATTACCTCATTAGTTGTACTGGATTTGGTTTTGAACTTTGACATTGCCCTTGTATATTTCCCATCACAAGGTTACCAGCATTTGTGGAGTCCTGGTATAACACTGACACATGATTTTGTATACTTAAATTTTGAAGTATTGATTCTTCTTTTGTTTCTCTTCTTAATAAAGGCAAAGCCTTTTTTTTCTTAAGGCAATTTGAAGATTTCACACCAGGAATTGAAAAAGGAGTAACTTTCTTAAGTTCAGTGCCACTGCTGCCACCTCCACACACCGCACAAAATCACCCTGGTCACCAGTGACCTCTGGCCCACATTTGAGAAATGTGAACATTATATCCATGTGTGTGTCGGTGGAGGAAGGGGTACAACAAGCTTTTTAGTTGGAAAAACCCAAGTATGAATCGCTGAGTACAAATCCCTAGTACTCACTAAGGACTGGTCTTGACCCTTCTTTGTAGCATTTGTGTGAAGAGGAAAGATCTGGAAGGATATGCGACAAGGATGGGCTGACAGGTGCTGCGGAGGTGCAGCTATTGTATTCCGGTGGGACTGTGGTGTTAACTCCACCTCGGCTGCACATCAGAATCTCAGAGGGCTTTTGAACTATACAAACGTTCCACCCCACTTTGGAACTCCTAACTCAATTAGTCAGGGGCAGGGGTTTGGGCTTAAGAAAGTCTCTTCTCCCAGGCGGTTTTAATTTGTAGCCACAGTTGGGAAAGCCAGAGATTTGACCCTTTGCTCTTAGTGGAGGTCAGGTTTTGCAGATTAGCTAGCTGCCATTTGGAAAAGCTGGCATGAGCTCAGAGAAGTTTTAATTGAGCAAAAGGGATTCTGGAAAAGGGAAGTGTCCCCATAGGGTTCTGGGCATCCTCAGGCATTTGCCTGAACAGGAAGCTGTATTAAATGGCTGGAGCCCAAAACAGACTCCAGAACTCCTTGATCTCCCAGGACACTGGCAAAATCATTTCTCTTATCACAAGAGAACAGTTTGCTGGTCATGGAAATAGTATCTCTCTTTTCCAGAACTATGGTGCTCTTCTGAGGTTTGAGGTAACAAGTAACAAAGTCCCAAAGCCATTCTGACCCCAGGAGCCCTCCTTAAACAAAGTAAGAACGCAGAGAAAAGCCTGCAGGGCTGCAGGAGGGTGAATTAGCTGATGATGTCCAGAGGGCAAGTGGATCGTTACCCTTTACCATGGATGTGCTGGTATAATACTATCTGCCTCATGCCACTCAAGACGCTTGTGGTTTTGGCTTTTAAATTGTCCAGAGGCTTTACCATATCCCCTTCCATAGGGTGCTGGCTGGGGGACCATCTTTATAATGACTGTGCCCTAACCTTTGCCTGGTATGGGACAGGAATTAAGGCAAATTGATCACCAAATTGTACCCAATAGGAGAAATCACTCACTTATCTTTTTAAAATATCAACATGAAAACACTGAGACCAGCAGTACCAGGAAGGAAGCTGGGAGGTGTCATTTTTTGGGGGGGCAGGGAGACATTGTCCTCTATAGAAGCAGATAAAGAATGAACAAATTTCTCTGAAGAGGGAAAGAGCATTCTCAGTGCTTAAGCATGTGCGACGTTGTGGTGTCGGTTTGACTAGACCAGTTATAACTGGATCTTTTGGGTCCTGTGGTGGGAGATGCTGGGGCCCTTGTCTTCAGCTCTGTACACGTCCTGGGCTCTGGCTTCTTTTGCTGGGATGCAAAGCCTAGTGAAATCAGGGCAGACAGACAGAGACAGTGGAATTGTAAGTACAGAGGTCAAGTTCTGACCTTTACTGCTGTACAGCTCTGAGTAAAGTCTTCATGATGCAGCTTATTTCTAGTTATATTTAAAATGGTTGTTCTGTGAATTGTTGGGAAAAGGGCTGCCTAGGCCTTGGCATTTGTATTGTCTGCAGGTGTTGGCTTTATGTAAAAGATGTTTGATTGCTCATGATCTGCAGGTGCTATCAAAGAATACCTGAGGAGCTTCTGTGTCAATAAAAACCCCTGAGAAGAGACGCTCGGGGTCCCACTGTCCAGTATTGTGCTTGCCATGGCAGGTGGTTTCCTCTGCTGGGGAAACATCTATGAAAATGCCTCCGTGTCTTCCTTGCTGAGCTACCCAGTAGCTATCAACCACAACCATCCCTGTCTTGCTGCCCCGTTTTCTCTGTATAAGGAGGTAGGGGCCTGTGGCATCTCTTGAGAAGCCTGTACCCACTCTGGAATATGTAACACATCCTTTTCTTAATTCCCCTCTTCTTTTCTCCTTTCTCCCTCCCTCTCCTCCTCCCCCTCTCCTTTCCTTCTTCTCTCTTCTCCCAGACTTAAATCTACATTAACTCCTCCCTTTTTAAAATAAGCAAACAAAAAATAATGAAATAAAGACTATTTTTTTTCCAGGCCTGATGATGCAGACCTGTAGTCTCAGCTCCTTATACGCCGAGGCAGGGGGATCCAAAGTTCAAGGGCTAGCTGCACTACAGAATGAGCCAGGCTGGGTAGCTTAGACCCTGTCTTAAAACTAACCAAACAAGTAACAGAAGGGCTGTGTGTGTGAGTGGTAGAGCATTGGCCTAGCATTCATGAGGCACTAGGTTCCTTTTTTTCTTTCTTATGTATTTTATGTGTTTTAGTATTCTACCTGCATGTACGCCTACGTGCCAGAAGAAGGCATAAGATCTCATTATAGATGGTTGTGAGCCACCATGTGGCTGCTGGGAATTGAACCCAGGACCTCTGGAAGAACAGCCAGTGCTCTTAGCCACTGAGCCATCTCTCCAGCCTGAGGCCCTAGGTTCAATCCATACCACTACAAAACAAAAACAGAACAAGGAGAGAGTGAAGCTGTTGCATGGATTTTTAAGGGGGACGGTGGCATGTCAAAGGGTGTACCTTCTTTCCTGGATGTCCTGAGATGTCCTTGGAGTTCGCTTCTTCCCAGGGTGTGAGCACTGAGGGTTATGTCTGATGTAGGCTTGCTGCTTGAAACCAGTGTGAAGGCAGGGAAAGGGAAGAGCCACCTCTTTAAAGACCTACAACTTGGAGTTGTTGAACCTGCAGAGTAATAGCCACTTAACCTCCCGAAGCCTCATTTGTGAAACACACACAAAAACTTTTCGATTCCTAATTGTTGGACCAATTGAAATGCACTCTGGCTTCAGAGGGAAAAGTTCCCCAATAAATACATCACAATTTCATCTTAGCCCAGGCCATCTGTCCACAGAGCGAGGCTGCACGAGGCGGTGGGCTCCTCTGAGCCCCTTGCCTGATCATTTGGTTACAGATGGACTAAAAGATCACATCATAACCTCCTGTATTCAGCCTCTGCCCAGCTGTGACTAATGTTCAGGTTAACATGGCACAGCTGTGCAAACACCCACACAAGCCTATAAATTCTAAACTATTTTATACATAGGGAGGGTTGTCATCAGGATGAATGAAGAGGCTTGGGGAGGTTATATATACAAATGGCTGGCAAGTCGTATGAGGCTACTGATCAGAAGTAGGAAATAAATGTGAACAGTGGGCTAAGATCACAGGCTTGGCGTCCTTTTGCATTAATGATGTGAAAGAAAAACCAATGAAATCTCAGCGATGAAAAAAAATCTCACCATTGCTCTTATTTCCTCCTTAAATCTCCAAAAAAGCCAAGAAAATGTTAATGTTGGGATTCTTTTCCTATGTTGGGAGGATTTTCCTTTGTATATTATAAAATACAATCGTCTAACTGTCCTGTAAGGATCTAAAGAGTCATACAAGGAACGGGGCGTGGATCTTTCTGCATTCTGTTCTGATCTTGAATTTAGAGTTTGAGGGACTGGCGAGATGACTCAGTGGTTAAGAGCCTGGGTACTCCTGGCTTGCGTTCCTAGCAACCACATGGTGGCTCACAACCATCGACAACTCCAATCTCAGGGGATCTTATGCCTTCTTTTGGTCTCTTCAGGCACCAGACACACATGGTGCCCAGACAAAACAGCCGTACACATAACATAAAAATAATAATAACAGAATTTAAGTAGGGCATGTGTGCACACCTTTAATCCCAGCACTAGCTAGGCAGAGGCGGGTGGATCACCGAGTTCGAGGCCAGCCTGCTCTACAGAGTGAGTTCCAGGACAGCCAGGGAGAGAGAGAGAAACCTTGTCTTGAAAAAACAAACAAGCAAACAAACAAAGAAACAAGAATTTAGAGTTCGGATTGACAAGACGTTCGGGGGGTAAACACACTTTCCATGCAGCCCAGTCACTTCAGTTCAATTTCCGAGACCCAGCGGTGGAAGAAGACAATTGATTCCTGCAAGTTGTTCTCGGTCATCTATAAGCGTTGTGTGGCACACGTGTACCACAGAAGTAAATCAACGTGAGAATAATAAACAGAATAATCTAAGAGAAAACCAGATTCTGTTTCTTCAGGGTAACACTGAAGCACTAAGTTTCTTTGCCTTGCTTTCTTACAGTCTGATTCGAAGCTAATGAAAACCCAATATAGAAGCAATGCCAAATGGCCGACTCCCCTCCCCTCCCGGCCTCAAGATTCTCACCAGATGAATCATCAACTTTGTTTACTGTGTCACAAAAGCCAAGCCAAGCTTAACTGACTTGCTGCTGATACCAACAGCTCTGGAAACTGGTGTTCCTGAGTCACGCAAGTGATTTACGCCCGACAGGGAAATTAATCATTGTCTTCCTCAAGTTTCTTTGCTCTGACGTTGAGTGCTGACAGACATGAGCTGCTTTGGGCACTAAATCTAAGACTGAAAATCCTAGTGCGATTTAATTTTAAGTTGCTAAGTGCACCTGTTTCCAGGGATTACATCCAGTGGTCCTCAGGGACGTGATTGTCCGGCCATAGTCAAATAAAATACTAACAATCAGAAATTTAGTAGCATTTATTTGGCAGTATAGAGAAAAGTGTATTAGCAGCAGCTCTCTGGTGGAGCCATCTTGGCTGTCAGTGACGACGCCGGGAAACAGGCCACCAGCTCTGAAAGGGTGAAAGGCCCTGGCTCACTTGGCACCTTCTTCCTTCCCACTCATCCAGCATGAGACAGAGACCCAGCAGAGAGGGGTTAAATGGGCTGAGGAGCCAGTCCAGCTGGGGGTCATTGGCAATCAAGGGCCAGCACTGAAAGGCAGCAGGAGGCTAAGGGTCTGTGACAAGCTTGGCTCAGGCACCATCTGGAAGGGTAGAGGCTGTGAAAGCTGGAATTACACACACACACACACACACACACACACACACACAGAGAGAGAGAGAGAGAGAGAGAGAGAGAGAGATGAGGCAATTGGCATGTGTGAGGCCTGACTCATATCAGATAACACATTTCTCTATGTTTCATATGTTATAATATAATTGGGGCTAAAAAAGATAAAAACAGCTTTACTTAGGATGTGTTCACACTGGTCATTTAAGAATATCTCTACACAGTACTTTAAATTTTTAAACTAAGCTGTGGGTAGTCGGCAGTCCCTACGAGGAGATGGCACTCAGATATGTCCCATTCTGTGCACCCGGTCACTGGCTTGCCTTACATTGATCTCGTTGTGAGAATTGCTGATATTATAATCAAACTCTTAAGAACACTGTGTGCTTAATGGTTCACTCTTGTGCATTTTAATGTTAATCTCCAGCCTAATTTTCATTCTGATATCAAAGTAGCCACATAAGGAAAAGACCCAGGGCTGTGTTTGTTTGGGATGGGAAAAATACTTTTCTGATATTGCTTAGATTTCCTTTCTGAAACTTTCAGCAAATTTTGAGATTCTTGGGTAAATAAGATGACAAACACACACACACACACACACACACACTCAATGCCAGAGGAAGGAGTGAGTAGTGTAATTTATATAAGTGTATGACCATATATGTAAGCCACTTGCATATCAGACCATATGAAATTGTTAGCAGAGACTTGGAGTAAGACTTGTGAGAAAAACGTAATTTTTACTACATTCTTTTTTGGGTAGCTTGAACTTCCTGTTCATTTTAAAAACATGTACGTGTATTTTGGTACACAATATTTACTTTGTGTGGAGCTGGGGGTTCAAGCGAGGGTGTCAGGCATGGTGAGCATGTCCCCTACCCATGAGCTGCACATTCAGCGCCTTGTTTAATATGTAAACAAACCTAAGGGACATCTTAGTGGGGAGCCATGCTCCTTGCAATCCTACACGTGTGCAACAGCTTTTGTCCCGGACTGCCTGGTAGAACGGCGTCTTCCTCCACAGAACAGGCTGGAGTCATTTTTTGACTGGATTATAACGATAATGTCTTCCTCTACTCTATTCTAAAGGTTGGTGTGGTGGTTTGGATGGAAACTCCTCCCGATAGGCTCATGTGTTTGATACTTGGTCCCTGATATCTGTCACTCCCTTCACCTCCAGGACTCGTGGACTCAGACTTCAGTCTCTTTGCTGTGGTGAAACACCTTTGAAAAATCCATTTCCATCTTTATCTCCCTATACCAAGAAATATCCAAGCTAGCTTTCTAATATATGTTACACACTAAGTAGGAAAGCATCTCCCATCAGAATGTACAATTTAGACTTTATCCGTAGTCTCCCAGGGTGAGGAGTTATGAAACCGCTCATCAAAATTAGCCATTAAAAGTTCTCAACTGATAAGAAGCCCTGTGTACTGTTTATTTTCCCTGGGTATGCCGTAATAATAGCAAGGCATGAGCCGTCTATCACAAATACATTCACGAAGCAGAATGCAGCTGGGTGGCAGTTGTTTTTTGAGTTACTCGAGAGCACTACCACAGTTTGCACTGGCCCATCTTTTTCCATCTTATTATTCTTTGCAGAATCAAAGTCTCATGTAGTGTAGGCTGGCCTAGAACTTGCTATGTAACCAAGGATGATCTTAAACTTCTGACTTGCCTGCTTCTACTTCAGAGTGCTAGGACAACAAGCATACCCCAGCAGTACTGGGGCTGGAACCCAGGGCATGCCTGCTAGACTACACTCTACTGCCTGAGCTATAGCCTCTACCCTGGCTCTATTGTGTCTGCTATTTGATAGCAATGTCTGGTCTGGACAAAATAGGAAATTGTTTGGTCCTCTGCTTTGCCAGTTGTGTCCACAGAGCCTCAAGCTTTCTATATAACAGAGATCACATTTTGATCTCCTTTTCTGTGAATTAGCTGGCATTCAGTAGTTCCTGAGTAGAGACTGGGTCACTGTGGCTGGTCTGACATCTCTGCTCTTCTGTTGTAGTAGGGACATACTCGAAGCATTTAGATAGATGTGGATAATCTCTTCTTTCTGCCCCTTCAAATCAAGCTGTACGTGTAGCCCAGGCCCACCTTAGCAGGGCCCCTTTTCTGCCTTTAGTAGTTATCTGAAGGGTGGGTACAGAACCCCAGTGAGCCAGTCTGCTAGGAGTTGTGAGATACAGAGGCTTCAAGGACAGCTCAGCTCCTTAGGCGTCCTGAGTACCTCTTGTGATTCAGACTCAGGGTTGGCTGTGACTACTCTGCCAGCATCTAGAATGCCAGATGCTGAGTAAGCAGCGGGGAGCCACACAGAATGAGAATGGCTCAAAGATACTGTGTGACTCCTAAAACTGTGTTCTGGCCTGAGCTAGTTTGATGTAGGTTTCTGGTTCTTGTATTTAAACGAGTTTGTGTAAAAGAGTAATTTACATAGGTGATGCTCTTCTTGCCAATCATCAGCAAAGTCGCTCCACAGCTGTACACAGTGTGGGCCAGGGACTTTGTTAGCTCTGTCTAAGCCTCTAGGATGGCCTTGTCTATGGTGTTCTATGTCATTGTGTCCACTTATACCACTAGTAAACTAATGCATGCAGGTTCCTGAAGGAATCTCTGCTTGTACTGTGTGTATATGTGTGCATGAGTGTGTGTGTATGTGCATGTGTGTATATGTATGTATGTGTGTGTGTATGTTGTGTGTATGTGAGTGTATGTGTATGTGTGTTTATGTGTATGTGTGTGTGTGTGGGTGTATGTGTGTGTGTGTGTATGCATGCATTTCAATATTTTAATATCAGCTAGAGGCGAAAGATGCTAAGTGTGCCAGTATAGCTTGTGAGGCATCCCCTTCTTACGAATGAAGTAAACAAATGAAGGCATTTGTGAGGAAGCACAGGCCAGAACTCAGCAAGCACGTGGCTAATTTCCCACCTACATCAGAAGGAACATGAAAGAGCAGTTTTTAATTACAACCAAATATTAGCTCTGGCCCCTGGGAACTCATCATTCCATCTCAAGGTCTATATTTATGAAAATTTAAGCAATGTCTTAAAACATGTTAATTTGTTCTTTGTTTATTGCTTTCCCTGACAGATTAATTTATTTCAAGGGACTTTGGTTCTCAAGCGCTAATATATCGATTGGGCCCTTGGACGACATAGCTAACAGCCCGGGGAGGAGATTTCAGTGGAAAACAAAAGTCTTTCTTGTAGTTTTCCTTAGGTAATTAAGTTTGTATTGTGCGCCCTGGCATGCTTCCAGTTTCCAGAGGATTTGCATCTCTGACTTTTTGATCAATGGCTAATTTCATGAAAGGCAAAGAATTCTGAGAATACAGACACACACGCACACACACACACACACACACACAGAGATATGGACACACAGACACAGACACACAGACACGCACACACAGATACAGACACACAGATACGGACACACAGACAGATAGACAGACACACACACATGCACACACAGATATAGACACACAGACAGACACACACACATACACACAGATATGGACACACAGACACACACACACATACACACAGATATGGACACACAGACACAGACACACAGACACGCACACACAGATACGGACACACAGACAGATAGACAGACACACACAGAGATATGGACACACAGACAGACAGACACACACACACACATGCGCACACAGATATAGACACACAGACAGATACACACACACACACACACACAGACTCACACACAGGTACAGATATATAAACACACACACAGAAACACACACACACACACACACAGATACAGACACACAGACACACAGACAGACGCAAACACACATACACACAGACACACACAGGTACAGATACAAAAACACACACAGAGACATACACACAAACAGATACAGACACACAGACACATACATACAGATACAGATACCCAGACACACACACAGATAGTCAGATAGACAGACAGACTGACACACACACACACACACACACACACACACACACTTGGGGTCTGAGAAGAATTCAAGGCATTTTTTGTTTTCCTTCTTGAGTTATGGCTTTCTAAGAGTTTCCACCCAAAGAGCATTTAGACAGGAGGAAGCATCTACGCTAGAAGTGGTAAGATGGATCCCAGGGACTATTGAAGAAACGGAATGTGAGTGCGCAATCCTGCTTTACCGCTGACGGAAGCTTCTGGTGACTTTGACTCTTTTTATCTCATACAGTTCCATTGAGAATCCAAATCTTACAAAGTGGCATTATTTTAATGTCTATTAACTGGTTATCTGTTTCTCTGTAGCCTATAACTATCCCTGACTGTGCTTGTGGGTGAGAAAGTACCCCGCGGAGGTGAGCAATGGAATTAGTCCGGAGTCCACATCCCGAAAGCACTTCAACACCTGGGACCGTTCACTCCCTCAGGGATTAATTCAGTGAGTTAGGGAGCCCTCTGAAATGTACCCGCCCGCATTTCAGGCGACCTTTTGACAACCTTGGATTCTGGTCCATTGTTAGCTTTGAAAGCATAGAAGTTTGACACTGGACATCAACATCAGTGCCCTGTGAAGATAATTACCTTTCACAAAACCATCCACTTCATCAAGCGAAGTGGAGAGAGTTCTGTCACTCCAGAGTTGCTGGTATCTGTAAGATTTATTCTTTACCTAAAGCTAGTAGTGAATAAAACAAACCTGCACTCTTACTTACAACATTCAGAACACACAACAGAACATAATGTGGGTATTGTTACTGTTAAATGTTGCATCAATGAATAGGCTAAGAGGGGCAAGTCTTATCTATTTATTTCTAGGCCACCTACCTGAAATTGTGCTCAGCTACCATCAGGTAAAAACAGTCTCTAGTAACTTGGTAAACTATATTCCTTTTAAAGGAAATATTTGTATCTATCCCAAATCACAATCTCTACTGGGCTGAACTCAGGAGCAGCCATTCCTTTGTTCTGTGACATATGGTCTTGCTAATCAATGCCTCCCTAGAAACTGATACATGGAAGATACTTGGTTGCTAATAAATATTGCCCAGGGATTAGGAGTGTGTGTGTGTGTGTGTGTGTGTGTGTGTGTGTTTGTGTGTGTGTAGGTAGACACTAGAATGTCCTTTCCTAAGTCTTCTAGAACTGCCAGTGGGGATCTACGTGGAAGCTACCTTGTCATCCTGGGTCCTGAGAGAAAATGAGAGAAGAGCCACAGTCTCCCTAAGAATTACAGGGGTATGGGGAGACTTAGTATGCACTAAACTATAGGGAGTGTTTGTTTCTATGTCGTAACTAATCTGTTCCAGTTGACATAAAAGCCCAAACTAACCAGGTACACTTTAACTATTCATCTGTGTCTTACTCATATTATCATTTAATAGTAGCAAATTACCTAACATCAACGATTTCATATAATTAAGTATAACTGAGAAAAATAGGAATGTAAGAATAGATTTCTACTCGTGGATGCTTCCCCTTCCAAGCTATGGTTGTTTATTAAGAGAATAACATTTGTATCACTTTCATTTTTATAGAAGAGACCATGGTAGAACTAGAAAATTGTTGTGAACACACACAGACACAGACACACACAGACACAGACACAGACACACACACACAGACACACACACACACACAGACACACACACACACACAGACACAGACACACACACACACACACACACCACACACAGACACAGACACACAGACACACACACACAGACACACACACACACACACACAGACACACACACACAGACACAGACACACACACACACACAGACACAGACACACACACACAGACACACACACACACACACACACAGACACACACACTCCTATCCCCCAAGCAATACTCCGTATCAGCTGAGTGCTTCCGTGTGTCAGTTTCTAAGGAGGTATTGATGAACAGGACAGACATAGTCCACATCTTCTTGGAGAATTCCCATGATAGAATTCAACTGTAAACATTGGGATTATTACAAATTATGATGAGTGCACAGAAAGGAAACAGAGAGTTAAGTGTAAATCAGAATTACAGAGAAATGGGAAGAATTACAGAGAATGGGAAGCAGATGGCCTGTGAGGTGACATTTAAACTTAGACCCAAAGAATGATGAGATACAGTCAATGCAGATAGATGAAGGTGGGCATGGGGAACATCGCAGGCCGAGCGAACAGCATATGCAAAGGCCACACCTATGTCCTTGAGACAATCAGCCTTAGCTAGTGGAGCAGAACCGTAGTGAGAGAAGGCTTTGAGAAATAAGCCTTAGAGGGAGTTTGAATATTTTTAGGCCAGTAGGAAGTCACTGGGAGAGAATGGGAAGAAACCTGTCATGAGGCACTTTTCTCTGATCATAGCCCCATCCGTGCATGGGAATAAGAACAGGAGTGATGCCATGCATTATGGATCCATGCTTGTAATCCCAGAACTTGAGACTGAGGCAGGAGGATCACTGTGAATCTGAGGCCAGTCTGAAGTTGTAGGCTAATCTGGGCAACAGAGTGAAACCCTAAATCAAAAACAAAAACAAGAGCAAGGAAAGCACAAAGTGGGAGAAAAAGATGCGTGTAGGAGGTCACAAACAGAACTTGGTGAGTTCAGGGTAAATGGCCAAGAATGACTTCCAAGAGCAGCAAGAAGGGATAGTGGGTAAGGGTGTTCGCTGCCAATCCTGATGGCTTGATTTTGAGCCCCACAACCCGAACAAGGTGTCATCTGACCTCCAAATGCATGCTGTGGCATGGGTTTGCCCCCCAACTCCATATACACATAAAATAATTACATATATTTTTTAATGGCTCCCAGACTTCTGCCTTCTATTCTTGGGTAGCCCTGAATACCATTTTCTGAAGTATAGAAGGCCAAGGTGGGGAATGAGTCTTCTAGGTTGGTGAGGTCAAGAGTTCAACTCTGGATAGCTTGCCTGTTGTGAAATATCCTGCTGAGGTGTCAGGTCTGGAATCCAGGGGACACAGTAGGCGGTGAGCTTGCCTTGGGGAGTCAGCAGCTTATCAACAGGATTTCAGGTTTGGGAAGTAAATGTGCAGAGGAAGGAGAAAGGGCCCTCTGATATCTGGAGGGTGCTCACATTGGGGGCCCTGGCTCGGAAACAGACAATAGCCATGAGGCTGGGGAACAAGGAAAGAAGGCAGTTAAGAAGATCACATACTGAATGCAGGTAGAATCAGAGAAAGCTGGAGAAGTTGCCCCAGATCTGGCAAGGTCTTTGTTTTCCTAACGGTGTGCTTCAGGGGAGTGATGACCTACAGAGATCCTGTAGGGCAAAATCCAGACAGCAGGTGCAGTTTAAAAAAAAAAAAAAAAAGCCTTAGAATATCACTAAGAAGTGGGTAAGGGAAAGGTGAAGGAGCCAGGACTTATTAAAGAGGGATTGTAAAAAAAATCCCGGAGGTGCCTGGGGTGACCTGGAGTCTATCAAGTGAAATTGGACACTCTGGGCATCTGCTTATTGTTCTGAAAGACCATCTTCTCCCAGTCTTCCCGTCTCTGGAGGGGCCCCCCTGAATGTTTCTAGTTAGTCAGGGCTCCTATCCTTGCTTTATCTCCTTGTTTCTTAAGTCCTGCGGGAGACGCACTCTCTGAGGAATGCTCCTTGTAAGAGGGATGCATTAGCCTGCACAAACGCTAAATGCTGATGACATTGGCTCCTGTATCTTTGGCACCATGCAGACTCTTCTTAGCTTATGTTCAATAACGGTAGGCTTTTATTCAAATTTTAGTCACAGATGTTTAATATTCTTAATTGAAAATTTCACCTATTTTAGGTATGGCAAAAAATTAAATAGCACAAAGGGTTATTCTGGGGACAGATCGATGCTAGGTTCTTTATCTTTGCCGCAGTAGAAATGTGTCTTGTGTGAAATAGTCTGCATGTGTGTATTTCTAAGAATATTTCCTGATTGTATAACAAAACAAAACAAACCTTTGCAATGGGAAGATGTTTATGCTGTCTATGCTTTTTCTTTAAACGTTCCAATACATTGTGGAATCTGTCACAGAGGATAAATATAGAGATAATCCGATTCTCTTTCATGATTTTGTTATTTCATTTTACGGGCGTGCTATTATTTAGCAAGCTTTCTATCAGTGAACAGGTAGGCTTTGTTAGTATTTAAAAGCCATAAACCAAAAGGTCTTTAAAGGGTTGCATATAACACACAAAACTTTCATTCACTATTAACTAAACAATTGTCCATCCAAATACCAAAGAAGTTTGGGTTTAGACAAACTGATCTTTTCGTAATCTGTGTTAAGATGGTGGACGCTCCAGTTAGTCTATACCAGAGGAATAATGAGAAGAGAAAAGAATCATGAATGTTTAAAGGTACTTAGAAAAACAATCTTTCAGGAAAAAGTTATGTGGGCTAACAAATGATTATATAGCAAAAATAGACCTTTTTCTTGGAAAATATGTTATTAAGTTTCCAAAAAAAACACAGTTTCCTAAAGATATTTTCAATTTCATACAAAATAAGTGGAAGACTATCCTGGACCTGTATATTGTATTCTAGGGACAGTTAAAGTGTCATAAACCTTCCTTGAGTGTCAGTGCCTTTAATCCCAATGAAGCACAACCTTTAAACCCAACTCAGAAGGCAGTGGCAGCACACACCTTTAATCCCAGCTTTTGTGATGTAAAAGGAAGCAGTCAGTTCAGGAATAGGTCATGGTTCTCATTCAGAGATTGTGGGACTGTCCAAGGACTATAGTGTGTTGAAGCTGACTTGAACCCCGGGTCACCCCTAGAGGGTGAGGACGGCAGGTGCTCGTTACTCCGCACCTTAGTCCTGGCTTAAACCTAGTTAAATTATTAGATATTAAAACTGCCTACTTCATTAAAGCAAGGATGCTTTGTCTGCCCCTGCGGGCTGGGGACACAGGCTCAAATGTGTTCATCTGAGGCGGTGCCCAAAGCCCCTGACTCAACCAATTAGTGCCACTCTTGTGGCCAGACCACGCCCCTGAACATGCCACATAAAAGTCACCCTCAAAGCCCCAATAAACGAGACGCCCACCAAAGGGTGTCCCAGGTGGGCATTGTCTGCTCGCTGACTCACAGAGGCCCGCCAAGGTCACAGCAGGATGAGGATGCAGGGCTACAAGAGATCACAGTCAGTTCAGAGTTAAGAGAGAAGCAGTAGATATTGAGAGAATGGAAGGAGATTGAGTCAGAGCATGTTAGTCAACTGAGAAGCAGAAAGTCAGAGGCAGAGTGAAGAACAGAGTGAGTACACACCTTTAATCCCAAATCTAAGGTGAATCAGAGTGAGGACACGCCCAACTCTCAGGATATAAAAGCAGGCTCTCAACTCAGAGAGGAGGCAGTCAGTTAGAGAATCAGTCAGATAAGACACTGAAGCAGTTCAGCAGAAGGAGTCAGTGTCAGACAGGAAGAGTGAGTTTGGGAGGAAAGAGTCAGATAAAAGTGAGAGTCAGTTTGAAGCCTAGCAAGCCAGTTCAGTCAGAGAAGTTGCAGGAGTCAGTCAGAGTCAGCCAGAGTCAGAAGAGTCAACTGGAAACAGTCAGCCAGCTTAGAAGATAATTTGAACCAGTCCCCTGGGAGGAGAGTTTGAGCCAGAACAGCGAGTAAGTTGAATTAGCCAGAAGAGTCAGAGTTCAGTATAGTTCAGAGTTCAGAAGACAGCAAGTCAGTAAATGATGAAAATGATGGGAGTCTCACCTGCCAATACCAGAATTGCAGCTCTAGACAGAAGTAATTTGTTCATTTCCCACAGCAGTGCAGGAAGACTGTACTATCCTTCCTCCAGAGGGACTACTTTGCCCCAGTTCATGTAACTAGGAAGTGGCGGTGATTCCAATTTGGACCATTTAATGCTACCAAACTGTTCACTGGGCATTCCTTATTAGCAGGTAGACACAGGTGGCTCCCATGGGCTGGGGTGTGTGGCCTGTAGCCTCAAGTGTGGCTCTTACTTGAAAGCCTGTACATAGCTCTGAATTCCCGGGCAGGATGCTTGTGTTCTCTGATGGCCGTGGAGCATCAGGCTGAGCTAGGAGGCCAGGAGACTTAAAAGGAAGAGCTGCCACAAAATAAATGATCCTTTCAGCCCTCCACTCACTCTAATCCTATGTTCCAGAGACCAGACTCTGCTGTTTATTCAGATGGAGGCAGGCCACCATGCCAAGCACTGTACATAGCAGGGGAATTTTTTGTGAGGTCCTTTGATGTCACATGCCTCCCAGGAACACTCAGCCATGACAGGGAGAGCTGCTTTGTGTTTACATCTCTAAACAGAACCATTTGAGAACATAGACCGAGAGACCTGGCCCGAGTGCACTGTGCTTTCTCCAGGAGAGTGACTCACTGCTAATGTCTTCATTTTGGACACTGCAGTCAAATCTGAAACCATATGCTTTAAATTGAAAGCACACTAAGCAAATCACAAGTTTCTCAAGATGATGCTTAAAGTCTGTTTTGGCATCTGTTGGTTGCCAAAAGACCCACATGATCCTGTAATTAAACAACAAATATTTTTTACAAAATCAATCATCTCAGCTGTCCCCAAATACTGTGATTACGGGGTTTAGATGCTACATTAAGAAACAGTGTTCACAACTAGATTAATTTAGAATTGTTTGTGCCCTAATCCAAGACTGTCCCCATCTTTCTCTAGCCACCTAATTCCAGCTCACTGTATGGGAATGTAAAGCTTTTTTTTTTTTGGTTTTTGTTTTTGTTTTTAATGAGCAACAAACAATTGAACAGCATGACCAGAAATGCAGATAGCAGAATTGCCAACAACAGACACCATTCTGCTTGGCCATGAGATTCCTTTACCTTGAAGTTCATTCCAGACTCTGTCAGGGTTCTTGGGTGCAGCTACCAGGAACTGAGACCATTGTACACAGCAAGGGATGCAATGGGAGAAAGTTAGAAGTCGGAAACTCACAGAATCGGTGGGAAAATAGAGAACACAGCTTGTATCATAGGCAGGATCCAAGGCACCCCCAGGGGCCAGGCAATCAAAGCAACCCTGTGAGGCTGTGCTCCCGCCTCCCATATGCTCCCTGGCTGGCTCATGAGGCTAGGCAGAACTTGTCCATGATAGAGCCTCTTTCATTACTTACTTAATTTATTTATTTACCTTTTTGTATAGTGTGTGTGTGTGTGTGTGTGTGTGTGTGTGTGTGTGTGTGTGTGTGTGCAACATGTGGAGGCCAGAGGTTGACATAGGGTATCTTCTTCAGTTGTTCTCTTCCTTATTTTTTTGAGACAGCATCTCACATTGAATATGAGTTCACAAGGTTGGCTCCAGGGATCCTCCAGTCTCTGCCTCTCCATTGCTAGGATTATAACCACACATTGTTATATTTGGCTTTTTTTCATGGGTGCTAAAGCCCCAATTTTGAGTCCTCACACTGTGTAGCAAGCACTTTACCTACTGACCTATCTATCCTCCCGCCTCCAGAGCCTCTCTTTGCTCCATGGTAGCTCTGTAGTGGGAGAGAAATGAATGGCCCTTGTATTCCAGCTGGATAGCTAGGAGACTCCCAAGGGAAGCGGGATTGCTAAAATCACAGCAAGGGAACTACCCAAAATTTTGGTGCTACACTCTCTAGAATGGAGCTAGAAAAGAACTTTCTAGAAAGCAGAAAAATGTAGAAATGTAGACAGAAAACCAACTCCACGTAGGTTAAGAAGAGGTGAAGGTATCTAGCTCTTTGTTGGTTGGAGTCTGCAACCAAAGCAATCCTTTCCTGAAGGAATCCACACTTACTTCACAGTCTGGGGTGGCGACTTTGGCAAGAACAAGACTGCCCCAGGCTGATTTCCATGGGATGCAGTGTTCTAGAAAGGGGTCATTCCTCTCTCCATTACAGGGCTTTCTCCTTGGGGGGCAGGGAGGTGTATGGCACAGTGGTAGCAGGGGATCAGAAAAACCAAAGTGTTCTCCTAAGAACTGTATGGGAAGCAGAGAACAGTTAGGATTAGGAATTGCCTGGTCAAATCTAGTTCAACTAGAACGGTGTGCTCCTTGCTGTGTGATTTGCGATGTTCTCTGGGGCCAGAAGCACGTAGGTAAGAGGCAGCTTGGGTGAAGAGAGTGCTGGAAAGGGCACAATGTCCACAGAAGAACGCCCAGGGAGGAAGCAGAGAGGGACGGCATTTGGAAGACTGGGCTTTGAACTGCAGCCACCACCGGCTGCATCGTGATTAACTGGACCTGCTGAGCAAGGTCAAGGATTGGTTGGGATAGGGACATCCAGCGAAGCCTGGGAAGTCCAGATGACATACTCTTAGGGTTGGGCACCTCTGATTGTCTGGCAGCACCTCAAAAGTACTTACTGAGTAATAGGCAACACAAAACAGAGGAAAAATTAAGAGGTGGCAGAGACACTCAGCTAATAAAGGTCTCTGTCCTGTAACTTAGCTTGCCTCTCTGAAGCTGTGCCTCACAACTCATCTCCCCAGGGGTCACAAGACCGCTCAGCTATCTGGCCATCACTAGTAAAAGCAGTTGTTAAAATTGCTACATTTTTTGACCAGTTTCTCCATGTCAAGGCCTGTTCTGCGTGATCAGCAGATGTGTCCCCTCCTCACTCGGACAACAAGATGGAGGCCGCTGTTCTTCAGTTATAGCACTGCCTTGCTTGAGAT
The DNA here is from genome assembly GCA_026225945.1 of Cricetomys ansorgei. Lineage (NCBI taxonomy): Eukaryota > Metazoa > Chordata > Mammalia > Rodentia > Nesomyidae > Cricetomys > Cricetomys ansorgei. Next base: position 54,881 of record JAMJFZ010002905.1, read on the forward strand.
CTATGGCTAGTGTCCTTTCTGGGCTACTTCCTGTACAGGTGCTGTGCAATCTGGGACACAGTTCCATCCCTAACCCAGTCCATACCTGATCCTCAAGTGGAGTCAATGGGGATTTACAATCACCATGTGTGCTGTCCCATGATGTTTTGGCAGAACAAGCAGAAAAATGAAGGCGCATACGCCTGGCTCAGCTGCCAAGGTGTGTGTGTGTGTCTGTGTGTGCACGTGCGCGCGTGGGTGTGCTGGAGCACACACACCAGACAGATGAAATGACCAGAGAAAAGTGAGGTGGAGAAGCCTCCAGGAAGGGTGGGACCGAAGCACAGCCAGAGTAGGGACTGCAGGATTAACTTGTGGTATAGTTTCCTCAAACCACCACTGACGGATACTTAGTGTCTACTGTCCTCAGAGCAATAATTTCACAAAATGATGATAGTCATCTTTCTGCTTATTTTCCCCAAATCCATGGTAAAAATCCCTATTTGCTGTTAGGAAACGTGTTAGCTTGTTAGCTGCCACTGACGGGAACATATCAATATTTCCCCCCTGTACAGGCAGCATCGACATAGTTAACAGAATAATCTAGAAGACATGACTGCAGTTACTCTAGTGACTTAAGCTATGTAGCCTGGACTTTTACCTCTTCTGCTATCCCTGTACACCCTCCTCAATGCTGTTCATCTCTCGGTTCAGTCACTCCAGGTACAATGGCCATTTTCTTTTTCATTTCTTACTACCTCTTTTCCCAGATAAGGAGGTGACTACAGATGTTGTAGAACAGAGTTGTTCATTAATGTATTCGAGCAGAAATACTTATTGGCCACTTATCATGATGGCTGCATGATGGATGGCAAGGTTGCATCATCGCACAGAATGGATATAACCCCTGTCCTCATGAACCTGTGGTCAGTGAGGATAAAGGGAAAAGATATTTTAACAGATCCTGATACACAGTAGGTGCTCAATAAAGGCAGCCTTCCCTGCCAATCTTGTATCTTACTGCCATGGTTGGGATAGTTGTTTCTATAAAATTTGCATGTTTAATACCTAAAGACTTAAGTGATATATTTAAGAAGTAGGGCTCTTGGGAGGAGATTGTGTCATTAAAAACAGGATTAGGGTCCTTATTAAAAGGTTGAGGTCTGTCCCCTTTTGCTCCCTCTGCCACACAAGGACATATAACACAAGCCACCATCCACAATGAGTGGGTCCTCACGAGATCCTAGATCTGCTGAGGCCTTGATCTCCAGTTCTAAGCCTCCAGAGCTTTTATATCTATGTTTTTAAAAATAAATTACCAAATCTAAGACATTTTATTATAGCACCCCAAATGGATGGAGACATTTGTCTTAACCTACAAATGATGGTGTGGCTTAGTTTCTCTGAACCTACTTTCTTGTTGGTTTATTGAGAGTTTTGGTGAGATTTCCTAGTGTTTCTTCTTCTCTCCAAATTCTGCAAACCTTTGCTCCCATCCTATGTCTTGCAAGGGCAGAGGTCTGAAGACTGCTACCCAAATCCTGTGTCTTATAAGGGTAAATAATCTCATGACTGCTGTCAAACTGGCCTCACACCATCAATTTCACCACAACCGTACTCTACCTAATCTGAGATCTCATCAAAAAACTCCATTATCCTCAGGACACACAGGACACACATACAAGGGAGTTTGTCATTACTGTTACTTTCCACATCCAAGAGAGAGTGTGAACAGACTTTTGCTACAGGGATACTGTGAGGATTGCATATGACAACATATGATGGATGCAGGTGTGGAGGGGGTTTCCTAAGCAGGATGTAACTACCTTGAGCTGAGAAGTGACCACAGGATAACAGTAGATGTAAGGAGCTTCTGCCAGGAGGAAAGTGTCTGCAGCTGGTTCCAGAGCTCTGGTCGGGTTCAGTGTGATTTAATGAGGGCAACCCCTAGCACTGGCGTGTCACTCCAAGCTCTGCAGTATGTCATTCTTTTAGCAGAAGGCTGGGTAAGAGACAGAAAAGTCACCGGCAAGCATGGCAGCCTTAGGCCAACCATAGGCTCAGGGCTTCAGCACCTGCTCTGTGAAACAAAGTTGGTCTCAGACCATTTTAAATCCTAAAATTGTGTGATTCCAGGGCTAAAAGTATATGGAAAAATTTGCCAAAAATGTGCCCCTGTTTGGGGTGTGTGTCTTTGTTATGGCCTCCGTCTCTGCTCCCATACTTAACGTGTTAACCGAGGAGTGTATTGACCACTTCGCTGTCTGCCCCTAGTTTTTGAAGAAAATCTCTTTCGTCCATGGAGACGTGGAAAGGTGTGGTTTACAACTCAACAGCACTTTGATGTTTTTGATTTTGATCTCAGAGAAAGTAGTTTGAACTCATTTAACACGGTCATGAGAATACTAGCCCCTTGTAACCACTAACACACAGACCCAAGAGTTAGAGGCCTCCGGGATCGCACCCTGGTGAAGGTCTAAAATTACAGACACGTATTGATACTGTACAAGCTCTTAAGTCCGCAGGAGTCTGCTGGTCTTCAGAGTTAACCAATCAAAAAGCTCATTTCATAATTATGTCAATAAATTTTCCCAAGGAAAGAAAAAAAACTGTATTATGCCTGAGGCTACTGTTAAAAACAAAAGTTTGCAACTGGGGAGGGGGAAATAACGTTCTCAAGGGCTCTGTTTGCTAATGCTCAGTGCTAATTATACAGAGCAAATATGGCATCCAGGCATTTTTCCTCCATCAGCCCATGCACTAGACTCACATCCATATACATGCTCCCCCCAACACACACTGGTATAAATGTGCATACAAGCACTTGTATTCCCAACTTCTGTTAAATATATACAAAAGATAATGTAATTAAAAGAATATATACACGTATCTATTTGTGTCTGTGCACATATGCGAATATATAACCCCTTCTCCTTTTGAATGCGCTCTATTTGGTGAGTGGTTGTATTAAAGAATACTGAGTACAAAAATGTCCATTTTGAGATATATTTTGACCAAGCTAATTCAGAGGTAAATTCTCTGTGGCTTTTTGTGTCGGGTAGTTACTTTCTTTGTACTGTTAGTGTAAACGCAAGAAAGTATTCTTAAAACCCCATGTCACCACCGTCTCAAAGGCAGGTGTGAGAGGCTACCTGTCAAATTTACATATCACGAAGTGACCTATTAGCAAAAGAGGGAAATTTTCTCTTTGTTAGCATCAGGCTGACTTGGCACGATACAAACTAACACACTCATTGGTTAGACAAAGAACATCTATCCAAACTCAGTTCTAAGGCCTTCACTTGAGTTTGTTTACACAGACTTAAATATTTAGATAATCTCCTGTCAAAGAAGTAGTTCCCAGAGGAACTGTGCTCTGCAAGGCTGCCAAAACATCTGATTTTGACATAAAAAATAATTTCATAAAATCTTAGATTTAGCTAATCAAATTTAGATTTGATTTGAAGCCATTGATAATTAAAGTCTATGATCACAGAGCACACCACAGAATATCTGGTAAGGGCTTCAGGGCCACCAAAAACCAAACTTCCCAAATGGCTTTTATCCAAGGAATAGAACTACTTTGGCATGAACTTTTCCATCTCACCCAAAATGAAAAAACTCAGCAATGTCTTTGGGTCAATTGTATATCTGTTGCCAGAAAGAAAAAAAAAAATTTTTTTTAAAAACATACACAAGAGCCACCATTTTTGCTTTTATGTAAAGTAGCAACTCCACGTGTAATTGCTGAATATTTTCTAAATTAAGAGCCCATGTGGTGAGCGGGTGCAACCAAAAAGATAATCAGAAAAATGTTGGTATTAAAATATGGTCTTGAAGTAAAAACACGTAAATCAGATTGGCTTAGGCTGTTGTGAAAATTATTGCTCTCTGCATTGGGTCTCTGTTGAGTGGTGCAGAGGAACTCCTAAAGGAGCAAGCTTCCAGTCAGGATGTAAAGGCAGCTCAAAGTCAGACTCACATAGGGGCAGGGGGATCAGGAGTCACAGTCATCCTCAGCTACAGAGTCAGCTGAAGGCCAGCCTGGACTCCAAAAGACTCCATCTAAAAAACAAACAAACAAATAACAAACAAGCAAACACATAAAGATGAGCCTCTGAATTATACTAGTGTGTGTGTGTGTGTGTGTGTGTGTGTGTGTGTGTGTATATATATATATATATATATAACTTGAAAGCTTGTTTGGAGGTTCCAGCAGGAGAGTGCAGCTACTTGGATACCCTTGAGAGAAGACCGGTCTTCCTTTTCATGGAGGGTGAGGGTGGAGGAAGGGGACACCCCCTAGCCAGCCAAATCAGCCCAATCAACTCTGGTGATCAATGGGATGACATATGTCTCAGCCAGATCATCTTATATCCAATATGACTATAACTTAAAGTGCATAGAAATCTATGTGGCTCCTAGTCTGGAGGCTGGGTATTCCATAAGCATGGTGCTGCGTCTTCTCAGCATCTAGGCCTCCTGGCTGCCTTGTGACATGTTGGAGGCTATCACACAGTGAGTGGCAAGGCCGAGTAGTGTGCTGGCTCAGCTAGTATTTCTCATTCTCTTTTGTATTTTTTGTTTTTAGACCAAGTCTCACGAATCTCAAGTTGATCCCCAGCTTGCTTTGTAGCCAAGGATGACCTTGAACTTCTGATCTTCCTACCTCTAGCTGCTAAGTGCTGAGACTGCAAGCATGTGCCACCACACACAGTTTGTGGTGCTCCAGACCGAACCTACAGCTTCACTCACACTAGGCTCTACCCAACCACACCCTCAACCCCTCTTTCTCTTTCTTAAGGCCATTAATACCATCAGAAGCCTCCCACCCTCATGACTTTATCTAATGCTGACCACCCCCCACCAAAGGGACTTTCCTCTAAATATCATTAATATATGAATTAGTGGGTTCAGTTCCGAACATATGATGGGGGGGCATCTACACCACAGTGCCTATACCATTCTATATGCAAATTGTATACCTAATGCTGGTTGCTCCACTCACAAATGTCACAAGGGGGGCAGCCTAGAGAATGACCATGCTCTATATGATCTTCTAGAAACTCAAAAACTGGTGTGCCCAACAGAAGTTGGGGGAGTGTAGGGCCTGAGAGAGGCTGCAGAGCCCAGCAGAGTGCTCCTCCACACTGCACGGTGCTGGGATTTCCAAGACCAGCTAGAAGGGAAACAGAACCAGTTTTGGGGCCTTACCATATAGGAAAGACACATTCAAGTGACCTGTGAAGATCTAGTTAGCTCAGGACACAAAGAAGCCCCAGGAATAATATGTCATTTGTGGGGATGCATTTCTCGGGGCAGTAGAAACATTTGTGACCTAAGGCCATGCTGTGATTTATGCATAAGTCTTAGTTATCAGGATTCCTCTTTGTGCAAGTCCTGAGAACAGTCATTTTAAATCTTGGCTGAGTCTGAGAATCCACTAGGGAACCTTAAAATAATCCCAAAGCTGGCCCACACCTCAGAATGATTACAACAGCACCTCTGGAGGTGAGACCCAGCCTGATAAATCCTCTTTACAGGTGCCCTGGGGATTTCAGAGGGCTTGAAGAAGCCCCATGACTGGAAGAACAGCAGAAGCACAGACAGACTCCTGGGAGCAGAGACCAGCAGTGTGAAAGGGGTCTTGGGTGAGCTGACTACTGAAAGTGGTCCAGATTTCTAAGGTGTGACTACCTAGTGTCCACTGAAAACTTATTTCTGTCTTCCTCCCCAGGGTCTAATCAAAGGCAGAAAGGCTAAAAATAGCTCAGCAGCAGCTGGCTCAGCTGGCGGCAATGTTGGGAATTCTAAGTTGTCATTTAAGCTTATGGCATTTCCCTTTGAAATACTGTAACTATTCAGAATCAAGTTGCAGATCAATGAAAGGTCATTGTAATTGTGCTAACAAGTGTGAAAGGTCCAGAATGCCAGATCCCCGTGAGTCCTCTCAGTACTCATGAGACTTTACCTGACATCTGAGAAACACTTAACTTGAAACACCCAGCACAGATGGTTCATGAGAATATATTTCCTTCAAGGAATGACAAGAGATATGCTTTCCATATTAATTTATAACTGCCCTTCATCTCCACAGGCTCAATTAATAAGTTATGCATAAATCAGACGAGAGATCATTAAATCAACCAGTTCACAGTGCTGACTAATTGGAAAGTAAATACTTGGCGAAAATAGTGATGGCTGCACAGATTCTGTTTTCCTTTTTAAAAGAGAAGAGAAACGGGAGGAATCTTCATCTAGCCTAAGCATAGATACGCATACCTTATTCAGTTCAGTTTTACATTTTTGCCAAGGACTGGGAAAGGGGGAGTGAGATACAGCATAAAAAACAGAGCCCTGTTAAAGAAATATGAAATGGTTCATGTTTTATTTAGTGAAATGTTTAAGGTCAAGAAAGAGTCAGATTTATTTAACTATCCCGACGCCTGGTAGCATGAGCAGAAGATATTCTAAACCTACGTGTTACCATACTTTTGTTTTTCCTCATTAGTGTGGCATTGTGTAAACAAACTATGTATGGAAGAAGAAAAAGCAAGACAGATGGGAATGAGTGTGTGTGTGTGTGTGTGTGTGTGTGTGTGTGTGTGTGTGATCTTTGTGTTGCTTTGCACATAAACAGTTTACTTTCTAGGGTTTGCTTTTTTTTTTTTTAAAGTTACTCCTATATATGAATATAGAAAACACTTCCCCCTTACCGTGAGCCTCAAGTGTGAGATCAGGCTCTAGCGCATGCCCCTGTGTCAGGTCGGGTGTTCAGCCTCTCTGTGGATGTTTCGTCACTGATGACGCCACCTCCTTAGTAAGATACGGCCCGATCAGATGTGATATTATATAGAATGCTCAACTCAGTTGTAAGCATAGAGTACACTGCTCAAGAAAGCTTGGAGTTCATATGCATAGACAACCCTAGTACCGGTTTTGATTTTTCACAGGGGAATACAATTCTAGTAGCAATGGAGTCCTGAGAGCACAGGCTGGGTCCATATACGTGCGGAGGACAGGGGCCTCGGTCACTATGATCCTTTGGAGACTCTGAATGTGGCCATGAGCAGGGTGAAGGCAAACCTGGAAATAAGGGCAAAGCTCCCAGAGGACAGAGGGAGAAGCTCAGTTAGAGGGCACGCAACCTGAGCTTCAGGACAGCAGGTAAGGGAGGCTGAGATCTCTCCCTTGAGCATTTCTCTCTGGCCAACACTCAGTGGGGACCAGAGATAGAGCCAGGCTTGGTGCTCTCAGGCATGGATCAGGCTAGGAGAGGAGACGTGACAGTCACCTACACAGATACTGTAGAGTCCTGTTAAATTACCTTGGGATATGGGACCTGGACTTCCCTCATGGCAGCAGACCAGGGTCAGGGCAGCTGTCAGGCCATCTAGGGTTCCTGGGGGTGTCTATGGTAAGAGGGGTGGCGAGACCAACCCAGGCTGCTTCTCTAGACCCGTTGGAGCGAACAATTGCTGGAAGGGATATTTTTGTCCCCTCACCTCTCTTTCCTGGGATTTTTCAGGAGGGGATTCTGAAGGTCAGAGAAGGAAAAAATCCTATTGTTTCTTTCTTAGTTTTCTGAGGCCAAAGTGACAACAAAATTGTGCTCTCTGAGGTTGTCAAATGTCCTGCTCTACATCTCTACCTTATTTCTTTGAGGCAGGATCTCTTACTGAACCTGGCTGGAGCTAAGCTACTGGCCAACAACGCCCAGCAACCCTCCTGTCTCTAACTCGCCCCCTTGCCCAGTGCTGGGGTTAAAGGTATGGATGACCACACTCATGTGGGTTATGGGGATTTGAACTCAGGTCCTCAAACTTGTGCAGCAACTGCTCTTACCCACTGAACCATCTCCCCAGCCAGATGCTTGCTTTTATTAAAAAAAAATTTTAAAATATTTGTCTGTCACCATCACTTATTTCGCTGTTTTACAGGGAACCACAAAGCCCCTTGGGAATCACCCCTCTTGGGAAATTTTTTATCCTTAAAGAAGTCGAGAGAGAAAGAAAATAGAGGAAGGGCATAAGACAAGGTGGAAATGGATCTCTGTAGGCTTGAGGAAAGCCCTTCACTAGTGATGTGAGGTCAGATGGAGCCATGCCAGCAATAAGCCTGGAACTGGAGAAGAGGGCAGTGAGGTTGTCTTCCCTCGAAATCTGCGCTGCTCTCCTCAAACCTGACTCCCTGCCACCCAGCATTTCTCCCCAACGCCGGTGTTGTTGTTTCTTTATCAGAGTCTACGAACAAAAGCGATGTCTATGTTAAATCCATCTCTAACCTGGAACCCTTCCCAAGCTACTTCTCTGTGTGACATCCAAGCCTTTGCTTACTGGGAAATTTCTAGAGCGCCTCTCTGGCCATTACGAACTTGAATCTGATTGCACTCCTGGCTAGAATCACTTCTCAAACCAACTCTGCGTCAAAGAACATTTGCCCTTGCAAAGTTTATTTCTTCCTGAGAAATGGTTATAAAGTAATTTATCAGTCAATATATTATTGTATAACCCTGCCTATCCTAAGGTATTAATCTTATACTAGATTAAGAGGATCCTTGGTGTTGGCGACTGTTTTTACACTTGCCTCGTGATTTCTTTCTATACCACATATTTTATGGGTTTATTAAAACTGTCATAGGAGAGTCTGCATGAAAAGATGGTTCATTAACATATACCACCATCATCCAAGGCACCGTATTTTTATTGTACATGTTGTTATGATTGTAATTATTAGCTTTTAAAATAGACCAGAGTGGCTTAGTTAACATTGTGAGAGTTGATTCAAGTCAAGGTTGCACAGGAGCCATGGCCAAACACCAGGCAAGATGAAGGCTCATCATGGCTGAAGGGGCCTCCCCAACATCCAGTTCATCAGCACCCCTTTCCCAGCCCCTTAATAAGCACACAGTCTTAGAAGAAACAGGATGAGCACAGCTTTAAGCTGGTTTTCCGACAGCTTTCCAGCCAGGCTGCTGTCCCTATCAGCTGACTGCCTGGAGCCAGTGCTGACCACAGCTACTAGAGAAGCAGTGTTTGGGGTTTTCTATGTACCAAGGAAACAAATAAGGGATAGTTTAGCAAACATTCATTTCTTCCAGTGAACAAAGATTCTTTGTATGGTCAAACTTTAGTCAGGCTTATGATCCTTTGCCTAGACCCAGCTACAAACGTCCTTAAAAAAAAAATCTAGCTAGCAAGAGAACCCTGCCAATTCAGTTTTACCAGAACTCTCCCTGCCCATAGTCGACCATCCTTGATTCTCCTTCAGTGCCTCATTTTTCCCCATCCCCCAAGTGATGTCTGGTCACCTTGGCTTGTCTTCAGCAAGAATACTATAAGCCATTTTAGCCGGGATCCTTCTTACTGCTGATGTAATTTAGTAATTTTCCATTCACTGATTCCTAGCTATACATTCTCACTTGCTCATGCTGTATTCAGAGTAGAGCCTACCCCCGCTGTAAGATCTTGTTATGAGGTCCTCAAACCTATTGTGATGACCCTGAACAAAGTCATCTTTAAAGGAAATCTTGGAATATTTTTTCCATTAATAAGCCCTATTAAGGTGTCACGGAGAAATGCCTTTAGTGTAAGATTCAACATACCTAGACTGTTATAAGACCTACCCCTTCCTTGCCTCGCTCTTAAGCCAGGAATTTGTATCTTTTGGGATCTTTCAGGAGCCTAGAAAAGTCAGTCAGGGTTACAGCCATCTGCAGAGTTGACTGGAGCAGGGAGATCTGCTTCCAAAAAGGCCATGGGCGAGTCTCAGTTCTGTACTAGCTGTTGGCAAGACGCTTCATTTCTTTACCACATGGGGCCTCTCCATAGTGCTGTGGTGTTCTTATGACACAATGGCTTCTTTCTGCCCACAGGATTCAAGAAGGAAATTGAAGCTTTAAGACCTTAAGCACCCATCCATGGCTACCACACACTGTTGTTGCTGGGGAATCCCATTGGCTGTCTAGATCTAAGTCCTATAAAATACAGGAGTGGGTAGATGCCAAGAAGGGGCCGCGGCGAGGGTTATCAGGAGCCATCTCGAGGGATGTCTACTGTGCTTGCATTTTCTACTGTTCTTAAAATATTTTTACATTATATATTTAAACTGGTTATTGGTTGCATGTGGGAACACATTTCCCATATTTCATGTGTTGATTTTGAACATTATCTTGCTGGGCTCTTAATTTCAATATTTTGTCAATTATTGCTGACTTCCTTTGTAGTCTATAATGCTGTTACAAACAAGTACGTATTTATTCATCTCTAGTTAGACTCTTTTTTGTTGCCTTTTCACATTATCTAGAAATGAAGATAACATCAAATGAGTATCCATTTCTATGCTGAAAATGCCTTTAAGGTTTTCCTATTAAATACGTTTTTGAAAAATTTTCACAAATTAATTTTGTGAAATAAAATATGTCATCCCTTATTCCTTGCTTAGTAATACTTAAGAGTATTATATTTTGTCAAAAGTTCTTTCTGCATCTATTTAGGTGATCCAGAACACTAAAGTTCTTCTGTAGACCTTAAAGTTTAGTTTCCTTTAGTTTTCTAGTTGGGTGACTGTCCTAGCTAGTTTTATATCAACTTGATGCGGGCTACAGTCATTTGGAAAGACGGACTCTCAACTGAGAGATTTTCCTGTAAGCAAGTCTTAATTAGTGAGTGATGTGGGAAGGCCTAGCCCACTGTGATGGTTTCATGCCTGGCCTGGGCTGGTGGGCAGGCCAAGGGGAGCAACATCTCCTCTGTGTTCTCTGCATCAGCTCCCACCTCCAGGTTCCTCCCTGACGTTCCTGCCCCAACTTCTCTCAGTGATGGAATGACCCGAGGGTTGTAAGCTGAAACAAATTCTTTCTCCCCAAGTTGCTTTTGGTTGTGGTGTTTATCACAGCAGTAGAAACCTTAACTAAGACAATAGTGGTATGGTACATAGCTAGACTTTAAAAACTATTGAGCAATCCTCAAAATTCTGGAATAAATTCTACTTGATCATAATGGATTTGTGAATACCTCTGAATTTTACCTGGGAATCCTTCCCATAGGACTTTTTCCTCAGGGCTCAGCACAGTTTGTTTTATTGAATAAGTGACCGTGGCAAATGCTTTACAGAGATTTGTGCACAGAAACCTGTCTGACAGAGCTAAGTACTCTTCGCTGTGGTACTGCCACAGTAAGCGGCATTATCTCTTTTCTAGTCATAGGAACCCAGGAAAAGCTAAGCTGAGCATGAATGCCTTTTCTTTGTATGTATCTTTTCTTTTCTTTTCTATGTATATATGTATTCATGTATGCATGTGCATGCATCTATCTATCTATCTACATATCTTGGGCTATATAGGGTAACAAGTTTTAGCACTCAGAGACTGAGTTCTTTTTATTCATTCTTATGCAAAGTGGCTACATTTTTGCAATAGTAGAGATCTGAATGCATGTGATATTGCCCCATATTAAGAGGGTAACTTGGTAATATTCTGAATAGAAGAAGACATATATCTTTTGTAGCCCACAGACTCCTTTTGGAGACGTGTATACTTCAGAAAACTCTACGTATTTTCTACATAAGGATACATATCTAAAAACATACTTGTAATAGTGAAAGTCCTGAGCACAGTAAGTATCAATGAAAACGAGGGTCTTGTGTTGCACTCCTGCCATGGATGAGTGCGTGATACAGCTATCATCATGGGCAAATGCTGGAAACTGTTCAAAATAGACAAAGCAACACCTGCTGAGGAGCGGCACATACCTCTCAGCACTCGGGAGGGAGGGCAGGTGGCCCTCTGTGAGTGTGAGGCCAGCCTGGTTTGTCTACACAGTGAGTTCTGGGTCAGCCGAGTTTACATAGCAACACTCTGTCTCAACAAAAGCAGAAACGCCAAACCCTGAACAATGACAAATACATTCTGCACCGACAGAAAGTTTTAAAATATATACTCTTTGCGCTTGATATGTGTACGTTTTGAAACTTACATAACTTTCGAGCTTGTCTTTAAGAATATATAATTAACATTTAAATTATAAGTTAAATAATATTTTTGAATTTAAAAAACCACAGCTTTTTTTTTTTTTTTAAGCTAGCAATCTTGTTGGGTTAAAATACCATGACTAAAAGCAACATGGAGCAAAAGGGCTTACTTCCTTCATGCTTCCAAGTCACAGCCCATCATTAAAGGAAGTCGGGCAGGAATTCAAGGTAGGTACCTGGAGGCAAAAACTGAAGCAGAGGCCATGGAGGAGTGCTACTTACTGCTTTGCTTCTCCATGGATTGCTCAGTCTGCTTTCTTATAGCACCAGGGATCGACCGCCTGCCCAGGGATGTTATGGCGCACAGTGGGCTGGTAAGATATTAAGGTCTCTATTTCATGGGTATTTTCATGTTATTTTTCTTTTCTTCTAGGTATATGAAGTATTTATAATCATGTTTTAAAAAATCATGGCTGGAGTTGTGGCTCCGTTGCTGGCATTCAGGAAGCTCTGGATTCAGTCTCCAGGGCCACATACATTGGGGGTGGCCCACACCTTCAATCTCAGCACTCAGGAAGTGCAGCAGGGGGACCCACAGTTTAAAGACATCCTCAACTACAGAGTGAGTTCCAGACCAGCCTGAGTGACACAAGATCCTGCCTCAAAAAGAAAACCAGCAAAATGAATAAGTCAATAAACTAAAACCACAGTGCCCACTTCTGGGGTTGTTTTGACACAGCCCTGCTGTGTCGACATAACCCCATTGTGTCAAAAGAAACACACGATCTACAGATCACAAACCTTCCCATGAGCGAACCGGATTGCCTCGCTCTTTGCTGGTTGTGGTTTCTCCACTTACGAATCACACAACCAATCACTGGATTTTGACTATGTTTGTGTCAGTAGTTGCTCTGTAGCAAGGTGCCCAACAAATACGCTGAGAAATCCAATCTCATCCACAACACTCATTTTACCCGCTTACTCCATTAACTGGGATATGAGTTTCTTAAAACAAGAACTTGCTGCTCCTGGTATTGTAAAGAATTTTGGTCGCGAAGTCTCTTTTCTAAGAATATGATCAAAACTCTTGGAGCTACTACTGTTAATGTCCTAAGCTTAGGAGAGCTTTTTAGCACCCAAGGAATGCTACCACAGACTGGAGCATATCTGTTCATTAAAGGCTTTCTCAAGTAAGAAGTGTGATGTTTTATTATTTTTCTTTTATTGAAATATTTTTATACAATATATTCTGATTATGGTTTCCCCTCCCCTCATCCCTCCCAGTTCCTCCTCGTCCCCCGTCCCATCTGGATCCACACCCTTTCTGTCTCTCCTTAGAAAAGAAACAGGCATCCAAGGAAATATTAATAAAATAAAATAAAATAAATGCAATAAGATAGCCAGAATATGGCAAAACAATCAAACAAACAAAAGAGCCAAAGCAAACTCACAAGAAACACATGGAAGTGCAGAGACACACGTTTGCACACACAGGAATCCCATTAAAACCTCAAACTGGAAGCCATAATATATATGCAAAGGATGTGTAAGGTGAGGGGGAGTGCCCTGACTTAACATCATGAGACAAAGAACCTCCAAAGATGCCTTTAGGTTTATTTTGTGTTGACCATCGAGTGCTGGTCATGGGACCTACCCTTACATGTGCTTTGTATCCCCAGCGAGACTCCCTCAGAGAAAACTCATTTTCATTTACAAGTAGCTGTCAGTTGGAGATAGCTTCTGTGTTAGGAATGAGAGCCTGTGTCCAGAGAACTGGCAGTATTTCAGCACTTAATTCGGGCAAGCGAGTGCAAAGCATGCAAGCAACAGTGGCCATACTACCAGCCCAGGGTAACCAATATATTTTTAGCAAAGCATAAATCATGCCCCATACAAAGCTGCTGAGCAATGCAGAGAGGTGCAGTGTTCATCCTAAGGTGATTTTGAAACACTTCAACAGAAACGCACACTAGTTTCTAATACCTCCTGGCTGGGAATTACTTTGAACATTTACTTAAAATTTCACAGGGACACAGGAGAGCAGGAAGCTTTGGACACAGAGCAGCTGTTCTGTTTTAAAGTCAAGGCCAATCCCAGAGACTGCACTTCAGAACGTGGGTCTACCGGGTCGTCCCTGTGTCTACCCCACCCTCTCAGCGTTAAGTCCCCTGATATTACCGTACCAGGTGTAGCAGGCTGTTACCTCTGCCGACAGCTTGCCTGTGATCTGTGCTCCTCCCACATCTTCCCAGTGAACCCGGAGGTCCACACTGGGGACCAACATACTCCAAACAAGTACGCTTGTTCATGCAACCTCCAACAGACTGTTCCACTTATTTCCACAACATCAACAAGAAGAGCGTGCCAGTGCATGGGTGCACACAAGCACACACCCCAGACACACATTCTAGCACCTTCCCCCCAATCTAGGACACTTTGCAGTGTGAGCAGAATCTTTCCTTTTCATATTTCAGATGTGGAAATGCTGGAGGTCTCAGGAGTGTTTGATATCAGACACTTCAGTTGGAATTGCGAGAGTTCCCGAGGGCTTGGGAAGAGGCACCAATGAAATGATTCTTCATTTAAAGTCACTTATAGGGAAACGGGCCTTCTGAAATATAAGGTTCCATTTCAAAGGGCACAGCGATGTTAATCATGCCTGTATTCTGAAGGGGAAAGGACCTACCATCTCCCCCAGGAACTCACACCTAAGATTCTCAAAGGACTACCAACCAATGGAGTTGCTGAGTCACAGGTGTCTGGTGCTCATTCACAAATCCAGAAACCAAAGAAACCTTGTGCTCATGGGGAAGGTGACAAAGGCAAATGAAAATAAGAATAAATGGTTACTCTTTAATGTTAGCCTGCTGGGGCTGACAAGATGGCTCAGAGAGGGTTAAGGCATGCGCCTCCAAATCTGATGGCCTGAGTTCAGTCCCATAGACCTGTACGATAGAAGGACTGAACTGACTCCTGCAAGTTGTCATCTGACCTCCACATATGTGCCGTGGCACGCGTTCAATCACACATGCACACAGTCACATGCACACACACACACATTCATGTACAATAATGTAATAGAAAATTAAAAAAAATATTAACCAGTTGTCCATGTCTCATTACCCGTTAACTCGTGCATTCAACCAGCATTAACTGCAGTGCAGGTAACAGATGTTATAATAAGATCCACTGAGTATGCCAGTGGGAGCCAGCTTCAGATCTGATGCTCACAAGCATAAAGTCAAAAGTAAAATTATATTTTCGGGGAAGTGATCAATCAGAGATAATGGATCTGTTATGGATGTTTTAATGCTTTCCAAATAGTCAAAATGATTTCATGTAGAGTCAATATGGTTTCGATAGTCAAAATGGTTCTTATTTTTCATTCCCCACAATTTTGAGTTCTGTTGGACTCAAGTCTTGGTACTGATCACAGAAGATGGGCGACTACAACAAGAGTCCTTCTGAATTTCAAGATGAGACTGCCAGTCATTAATGTGGGTTCTTTATCCTATTGAGCCAATGGCCAAAGGTCAAGATTACCGGGTGTATTGGTCCCTGTTAGTTAGGAATTGGAGATACACCATTGGGGTAAAGAGGAGCGTGTGCATCTGGGCATGTGGCTCCGTAATGGAATGTTTGCCTAGCACAAGCAAAGTCTTGACTTCCACTCCAGAACTGAAAAACCAAGTTAAAATTAGTGAGCAGTAACAGAGAAGAAGATACAGAGCTCGACTCTTCAAGAATGAGGTTTGGGTGGGTCACTTTACCATGCAAGGAAACTCGATCTGCTGAGGTGCTTGCTGAAGGGTCATAGAGTAAGGACTATGGCCTTTTGAGCATTTCATTTATAGTCTCAAGAGCCACAAAAACTGTGCAAGTTTCTCCTTGCTTTTTCAATGTACAAGCGTGTCTATACAAGCATGCTGGCTTCTCTTGATGTCTGGTCCTAATGCTCTTTCCATTCCTTTCAGCATCCTGCTCTATGATGGAGGAATCGAACCCTGAAAGTTCTATTACTCCTTTGCCATAAGATGCCATTAGACTGTCAATGGGAGAATCTGGCAGGAGACTGCAAAGCAGGATAGGAAGGAGGGACTTGCTGCTTTCTGGCACTTCCCTTTCCCAGCAGAGTCACCGTAGCAACCAGTCTTCATCTCTGCAGTAATCGTTGATGGAAGCTGTATGTGTTGTTGGCAGGTTTTGGTGTCTTCACACTATGAGAACCAGCCTCACTGGTCCCTTCAGACCCCAGTGTCAGCTGGATGGTGACACTACTCAGAGGCCCAGGCTCCAACTCCAAAGCCTCTTCTCCAAGTCACATTCCAACTATCTCATCTTTGGCCCTCAAACTTTGGGAGTGGCAAATGCTTTCTAAAGTTAGTACCACTGGGGCATTACCGTGTCTCTCCTAGACTTTTCAATTCTCTAATATTAACAACTAAAGAACTGTTCAATCCTCTCTTTCAAAATAACTGGCATGGTTGCTGTCTCCTGTTGGGCCCTGGCTGATGAAATGTTCACAATGGTCTTCCCACTACCCAGCCCAGTCTTTCCACAATGCTTAGATAGCATGCATTTGGAGAAACTAGGTCCTCACCTAGGCTCATGGATGGATCTGGATGGGTCTAAACCAGGGTGACCCCATTTTCTCCCTTACAGTGATTGGTTCACACAACACAAGCATCAAGCTATTGGTCCAAGACACTCTCTTGGCTGAAGGGCTTGTCTGGGAGTCCGTTGACCCAGTCCTGAAGCTCCATCTCTGGATGACCAGCATTTTGTTTAGGTATAAAAGCCCAGAATGACTCCAGCCATCTAGCCAAAGGGGAAGCAAACTGAAGGTGACGTTAAATCCTGCAGGGTGGCAGAACTGAGGGAGCTGGAAAGGACAAAGCTTGTAGTAATGAAGTCACGCCTCATGTACTCAGGACATTACAATTAAGTGGGACAATAAATCTTCCTTATTGTTCACTTAGTTTCAGTTAGGTGTGCAATTACTTGCTGGCAAGAGATGCATAATGAAGGCGTCTTGTTACTGAACTTGTGTGCAATTATAAAGAACCCTGAAGTCTTATACAAAGACATAGTGGTGTACACATAAATTAAGCACTTCTGGAACAGTGATGGAGTTCAGGACAGACTACCCCAAAATACGACACTCTGGTATTTGAAATCAGCTAAAGGAGGAAGGTCTCTCTGTCCTTTCCTCGCTGGTCTCTCCTGAAGTGGAGTGTGAAAGAATCCTTGGGTCTTCCTGGGAAGCAAACACTTATGTCAGAGAGACCAAAGACCCAAAGACAGAGAAGAGTCTTAACTAAGTTGAGCCGCACCCCACACCCCGCCCAGTCCACAGCCACTACAGCTCATCCCTTAGTGTCCAACCATGTCTCTCCACAAGCACGGATTTCCCCATCAGGCTCCGCATAAAATGTACACAAGTTTCCTGGCCTCTTTGGTCTCTGCTTTTAAAGGTTTCCTGTCACATACAACTTACATGAGATAAACTGGTTCTGCTTTTTTTAGGTAACAATGTGTTTTTTGTTGTTGTTGTTTATAGGGGCTTCAGCCATAAACCTGGCTACTGGCAAGGAAAATATTATTTTTAATATTTTAAATTTATCATTTATTAAATTTAAAATGTATTATTTTAAATAATATTTTATATCATTAAATATATTAATATAGTAAGATTACAATGTATAATATATTAACATATATTAATACCATCAATTAATAATAATTAATATATTAAAATTATAAATACATTAAATATATTAGAAAAACACTATTTTTTTCTCCACGTAGTATGCTCTCTCTCATGAGGTGAGCCCAGCAGATATGAGAGAAGGGTCTTGTACTCTACCTTTATTTGGGAATGGATAAAACAAAAGTAATTTGGAGAATCATCTAAGAGAGAATCTCAATTGAGAAAAGTCTCCCATCACATTGGCTTGTAAGCAATCCTGTGGGACATTTTCTTGGTTAATGATTGATGGGGAGGGGCCCAGCCCACTGTGGGCGGTGCCATCCCCAGGCAGGTGGTTCTGGGGTGTATGAGAAAGCAAACTGAGCAAGTCAGGAAGACCAAGCCAGTAAACAGTACTCCTCCATGGCCTCTGCTTCAGTTCCTGCCTCTAGGTTCCTGCCTTGAATTGTTCCTGCCCTGACTCCCCTCAGTGATGGAGTATGACCTGAGAGTTGTAGGCTGCCTGGTACCTGTTGGAGTAATTATCACTGAAGGAGTGGGAGAGAGGGAGGAGAGGGGTGAGAAAGAGATAGAGGCAAAACAGGGAGAAGGAGGCTTGGACTAAAATTAATTAGGTCCAGGTTTAATTTACCCTCATAAACCTTTACAAGCATGTGTTCTCTCCAGTAGCAGAGGGATTAAGAAACTAGAAACAAAAAGGTTTGCTTTGGGGACCAAAAAGTTGTGTGTGTGTGTGTGTGTGTGTGTGTGTGTGTGTCTGTGAAAGCACCTTTTAACTTTTGAAGTACATTCACAGGGCTTATCGTCACTCTGATTCTGTGAGAGGATGTATATGAATGAGCCAGCCAGTTCTCACCCTGTGGTGGTGAGAAAACCAACTCACATAACTGTCCTTTGGAAGAGAATCAGGCCTTGACTTTACAAAAAGCATTTCACTCTTGTGTTGCATTCTTAAAATTAGATCCATGTGTTTCTTTTAATTAGTATTTGATTCAGTATTAATATTCTTATTTATCTCCTGCATGCCATATGGATTAAATTCTCATTACCTTTGATCTTAATACTTTTAAAATATGTAAATCAGCAGACGCCTTCTCTGAAGCACTGTTTGTATCCCTGTCTGCTGTTGCCATGGGCGAAAGGAAAGTATCTGAACTGCAAAAAAAAAAAATTTTTTTTAAAAATTAAAACGCCTGGAAGTCCTGCAAACATACGTTACACTGGTCAAGATCACTAAGTCGAATATTGCCCAGTTGAAAATGAGCCCAGTGAGTGTGAAATGTTTCTCCAACCCGATGAGGCTCATAAAAGCTCACCACTGTGCATACCTACTCGACAGCAAGGTCCAGGCAGAACCGGTCAAAGCTTTGTGGTTACTTCACTTACTAAGGACTTGACAAACCTTCTTCTTGGAGAATATCCGAGGGCTCTTCAGTGTGGGAAGCAGGGTGTGTCAGGGAGTGGTGTCTTTTGATAAAGCAACTGTCAGTCATTTCCCTTTCTTGGTTTTCAGTTTCCCTCACTATGAAGATGAGTGGAATAGGCTGAAGGATTGGAAGGCGTATTGTAGTCCTAAGCACTAGCAAGAAATGATAGTAAGACAGGCCTTGGAGATTACCTTTAAAGGAGTTTAGAATACTGGGGGTGGGGTGGTGGCTCTTGTCTTAATCCCAGAGGCAGAGGTAGAGACAGGTGGATCTCTGACTTTGAGGCTATCCTGGTCTACACAAAAAGTTTCAGGACAGCCCAGGCTACACAGAGCAAGGATGAAAAAGAAAAAGTACTGGGGCTATAGCTAGTTATGAACCCAGTGAATAGGGAAGGAAAGGGGCAGCTATGGTTGATTGTGCAAATTAATCTCAAGCAGGACCATCTATACAACCTCATTAAAAAAATCAGACCTATTTTTTTTTTACCAGTCTTTTTATTAAAGAAATGTATTGTGAAATTATGTGAGCATTATCTTGTTGTCTCTTAAGATATTATAACAATTTGTATTAGGATACTCGTTTCCTCCCTCAGAGATCATTTAATAATAGTACAAAGTATTTTAAGGGAAATTTTCAGTCAATTAAAGTGGCATCTCCATGTTATTAAATGCCACATGGTATTCTTGCCTAAAATGATGCTTGGTTTTTGATAACTATTCAATGTACACTGGGAAGTAAATAGTACACAAACTTATAATGGAGCTGATAGTCCTCTTTTACCCATCAGAGGGCTTATGTTCGTAAGTGCAGATGAAGTTGTTTTGAGGAGATTTATTTACTTATTTAATTTGAAACAGTTTCTCTGTGTAAACTTGGATGTCCTGTAACTTGCTTTGTAGACCAGGCTGGCCTCAAACTCAGAGATCCGCCTGCCTCTGCCTCCTGAATGCTGGGATTAAAGGCGTGCACCATCACTGCCTGGTGAGGAGAATTAATTTTTAACTCATGGCATAGACAGCTACTCTACAATCTCCTTACAGAAGGGTCCTCCAGCTGACTAGTTATTAGACCATGCAATTCGATGCTAAATTCACTTAAATTTTGCTGGTACAACGTGGTGTATGTACATGCAATGCCCTTGAGAAGCAGTCCAGTTTCTAGAATGATAAATTATCCCAGAGAGAGTGAGTGGATGTGCCTTGGACACCTTCAGTGTAGCTCTTAGAACAAGCCCTATCCCTGATCAGAAAAATGCAGAGACCCACTACCAAGCTCAGCCACAATAACGAGCATGGGAGATCCAGCTTACATGACAAAATTAGCGGTGGCGTAAGAGGTTCACGGATACCTAGAGAAAAAAACAGACACGTGTGGATTTGTTTCTCAAATTAAGTGAAATACATTTGCAGTTACTTGTTGAAGAGTCCAGTGGAGCTTGTGCAATGCTTCCCAAGAGCCGTGTCCTAGCCCAAGGAAGCACACTTCACCCCGAGGGAGGGGTCTGTGGATGCGGGAGGACATGGTTACCCTAAACCTCCCTCCTCTACAAGCCCAGCCACTGCCGTTTCCATTGCGCACTGAAAGACCAGCTGACGTCATTTCCCCCCGGCATCTTAGCAGCTGTCACTGAAACTCGCTGCCTAAAGCACCGTTGAAAGCATCACTCCTCTGCAACCTGTTTAGGAAGAACACAAGTCCAGAAAAGGGTGTCTCACTCCAGATTCCTTCCTCCGCCAGCGCCTGTCCGTCCTGCATCTGCATCCTTCCCAGGTCCTGTGCTCTCCACTTTTACCCTCGCGGCAGGAGGAGTCATTCCATCAATCTCGGCTCTCATCAGCTGTTGCCTGGACCAGAGAAGCGACTGCTTCTCTGCTGGCTCCATCTCTGGTTTTGCTCCCATGATCTCTACCCTCCACAAGGTTGCCAGAGACATTTTTCTGCACCAGCATGTCATTCTTCCACTTAATATTCTTCCGTGGTCCTCCATAGCAATCAGAACAAAGATGGTGCCTGCAGCTCAGCACACAAGGCTTTCTGATCTGACACCTCACTTCTCCAGCACATTTCCTACCGGTCCTCCGAGGTCAGCCTGGGTTCTAGACCTCAGACTCCCAGCCCTGCTAGCCTGTAAGAATCATCATAATCTTCTTCTGGAGGCTTCCCTTGGCTTTCAAGTTTAGTCAAATGCCTGTCCATGTATTTAGCATTCATTTCATACTGAACAGAAGGATATAACAATTATCCCACCTGAGGGCAGACATAGAACCATGTTATGGTTATATCTGTGATACGGATCATAGTAAGAAATCAATGTATATTCAATGAGTGGGGGAAAAGTCCTTTAGCTGCTCTTGCTTATAAACATGCACTACTATTCTGATGGAAATGACTTGTCTAAATGAAACTTGAATTAAATTTATATAAATGTCATCTAACTTAAGAAACGATGATTTGAAGATCATGCTTTTAGGAAGTGATCCTAAATCAGCAAGAAAGATGCTATTTATGAATTTTTCAATGTAATGGAATAGACTTGTTTATTTACTAAAATTGAATTCTTCTGTGTTAGTCAGCTTTCTGTCATTGTAACAAACTACCTGAGGTAATTAACTAATAAAGAGGAAAGGTTTGGTTGAGCTCACAGTTTTGAAGGTTCTATTTAGTTCATGATCAGACAGGCCCACTGCTTTGAGCCATTGTCAGACAAGGGCCACAGCAAGACATGGAACAAGTGGTAGACCAAATTGCTTATCTCATGGTCACAAGACAAAAGAGAAAGAGGAAGAGAATGGGGCCCCACAGCTCCCCACTAAGCTCCACTACTTTTTAACAGTGATACTCTATGGACCCAGCCTTTAACACATCCACTGGAGCCACTTATCCAAACTATGGTATCCACCTTCGTTTCTAGCACTACATAGACAGAAATGGTAGCAAGAGGCACAAGAACAAGGCTAACAGGCCTCCAGCATCCCACCTTCCGTTTATAAATGGGGCTGCTAGCTTAATGTTAGTATGCAGGAAAACGATTTACTTTGCTATCTGTGTAACTGAGAACTGTTTGGGGAGTATGTGAAACACTAAGAAAAATTATAAGCTAAGAATCCCAAACTAAGATCAGAATAATACCCAGATGTCTGTTCTTCAGAAACAAATAATCAGAACAGTCCTTTGCTAACTACAACCAGCCCTGCTGGCCTTGCAGTAACGACTGGGGCACTCTACCAAAAAGCAGAGCTAGGCATCTTACAACACCGAGTGATGGATTGCTATTGCCCAGCACGCTGCACCAGGAAAAGCCTGTCTTGAAACTGGGCTCTGATATTGTCAGTGAAGGCAAATTGTTGGGGAATTGGGAGAGGAGATGGACTCTCAAAAACCAACTTAAAAGTCCAAATACTGACCTTCCAGCAAGCAAACCCCAAACTCTTACCACTACTTAGTTAAATCTGATCCAAAAGAGCTGCTGGGGCCTAAACTGACCACAGAACCAAAGGGTGAACTGACAGCAATGAGTACGGTTAGCCAGGCTTGCCTGGCCCAAAGCTAATGAGAGCTAGAAGGCAAACTCAGGGTTTGGCATCTCCTATCTCAAACACTCATCCTGAGTTTGGAACCACACAGTCTTTAACTGATTGCAGAGTTAAACCAAGAAAGACAGAAAGAGGTTACTCAACTAGTTCTTGTTCAGCCTGAGAACATGGAAAGTAGATTTAAGGCCAATCATCGGGGGCAAAAGCCGATTTCTATACACAGCTCATTAAAAGTGCCTAAATATGAAGACTCGGAACAATAGGGTCTTTGTCTTCTTACAGGATGTTTTTCCTGAACTCTGGTTTCTTTAAGAGCTCCCTTGACCTTTATCTGGTCTGTGATTAATTCTGTGTCTGGGAAGGTGCTCCAGAGGAAGTGTCCATAACCTTAGGCCTCCTGAATCAAGGACCAGAGTGACTCCCGGTTTTCCAGGAATGATGCTTCCTAGATGATTAAATTTGGGCAACAGTAGCTGCTTCCTCGTCTGTCTATGAAATGGAAGTGCTTTGCTAGTTTGTTCACGAAGGTCCAATATAAAACAAGCAAGGCTCTAAATAAGAGTTAAAGAAAACGGAAGACAAGGGCTGGGGAGGCGGTTCAGTGGATAGAGTAGTGCAAGTGTGAGGAGCTAAGAGGGATCCCCAAAACCCAAGGAAAAGTCAGATGTGAAACATCTGCAGCCATGGGAAGCTCACAGGCAGCTAGCACAGAGCGTGTGGTGGAGAACAGCAGAGACCTTGTCTCACACAAGGTAGAGAATGAGGACTGACACTTGAAGTTGTCCTTTGACTTTCACACAGGCACTGTGCTATGTGGGCACATGCGCATGCCCACGCACGTGTGCTCCCGTACGCACGCACAAGATTGTTTTTAAAACTAAAGCCACACCCACCGCCTCAACCGCAACTCTATCATTCTGCAGCCAGGTCTCCTCTCCTTTACTAGCTATTGTCCTGCCCCTATTATAGCAATTGTGAGAACATTTTCCCTCCAAACTGGAAAACTCTTTCTACAGCCAGGAATTTTTGTGCAAGAAATAAGTCTGTTTTCCCCGACATTTGAAACCATAGTTCTGGAAGTTTAGTACCTTCACCTTGGGTCTTCCCCAAGGACCACACTAGTTTCTTGATCTCCTTAATCTTCTTCTAGACTTGTTACATTAAGTGTAGGTAGAAGTTACACTCTGGTGTTTAAATGACCCATGTTGCCTAACGACAAGCGTCTTGTGAAGAGTACGGGCCTGCAGACAGAGCTGCCGAAGTGTCTGATTCTAGGCTTTAGAGACCAATAGAGAGTCAGGCGTCCATGACTCCCGCTTTGCTTTGGATCACCATTTGGAATGGGAAGCTTGAGAAACAGTAGTTTGGCTTCCCTTCCCTTCCTCTCCCTCCCTTCCTCTTTCTCCATCCCATTCCCTCACAGAAAGGCAATGACTCTTAGACGCTAACACACACTGAATGGGCAGGCTCATGTGTTCTTGGGAGCAGCCTTTGGAGGCTGTATTAACCAACCAGGCATCATATTACATCATAACCAAGCTGCTACAGTTGTGTGAAGAAAAGATGGCTTTACTTGATTAACTCCATGAACTATCTTTATCCCCACTATCCTGGGGAAAGGCAACAGGACATTAAATTTAGCTGTTACTCCCAGGGAAGCATTTGGACCCCAAATAATAGAACCGTGGGCACAAAAATGATTGTGTTCATAATTATATAAATTTTCAGTGTTTTCAGATGCTATTTCTGTTCTTCTGCTGACAAGGTTAGATAGGGAAATGGTGGGCTGGAGCTTAAAAGTATCATTAAATACCAACTTATAAAATGCCAACTTACTATCCCTGTCACTGTCCGTGATCCCAACACTTGTGATTCTCAAGTGACCCTGTGAATTTCCTCCCCTGACCACAGGTAACCCCAGCACTTTGGGGAGCGCTAAGGAAGGATGGTTGCAAGTTCCAGGCCAGCCTGAGATACACAATAAGAGCTTGCCTTAAAACAAAGAAGTAGGAGTTAAGAGGAAGGGGAAGAGGAGGCAGAGAAGGGGAGAGGAAGAGGAGGAGGAGGAGGAGGAGGAGGAGGAGGAGGAGGAGGAGGAGGAGGAGAAAGGTCCTCTCTACTAAGTTACATATGCCACTGGCTTCAATTTTTGTAGACATCATCCGTGTACATCTTTTCAAAAAGATGTACAGAAAAACCTAGTTGGCAGACAGCCTCCTACGGTCATCTATTCCTAACATATAAACACCTAAACCAATGGTTTGTACAAAGGAACTGCCTGTAGGAAGTCAGTGTAGTCTCCATGCTAAACAAAGATGTCCCAGGCACAAGAGCCTCCATCTTTGCAGAATATGCTGCAGCAAGCTGTGGAGGATAACCCTAGGAGCTGGGGCTTCAAACAGCTTGGTTTTGCCTTTTATTTGAGCAACAGAAGATCCAAAGTCACGCAACAGCTAAAGCAATGCCATCTGAGTGGAAATCATATTTCAAACACAAACAAAAAGCAAGCAACACTCCATGCGCCCTCACTTGAACGTTTCTGAGTTGTTTCTCACTGGAATCAGTGAGAAAAGAGACAACAGTGTCCAGGAGGGAAGTCCCTGGACCACTGGCTTGCTCTCATACTCAGCCCGTTACCCACAACACACCAGGCACTCTTTCTGCCTCTGTTTACACACTCATGATTTTACACACCACTTCTTAAAGATCTCAAGGATTTTGAAAAATATTTCTGCACACGCGCGAGGGCAATGGGGTGGATTTCAATTGCCAACCCGATTAGATTTTTTTTAAAAAGGCCTAGGGGACATGTAAAGCACACCTTATGGTGTGTCTGTGAGGACACTTCTGGAAGGATAGACTAACAGGGGGACCCCCCCACCCTGAATGTGGATTCAGCACCATCCCATGGCCCTGGGGCCCTAGTAGAAAGGGGAAAGGAGAAAGGAGGATCTTCATTCTTTCTCCGTGTCCCAGCGGCCATGTGAGCACCTCTATCTGCTTCTATCGCACTCTCTGAACCACGATGGGCTCTCTCTACCCTTAAGTTATTCTCCCAATTTTTTGTCACAGTGATGAAAAAAAATCAACCAACACAGTTGAAGTTTTGTGGGCTTTGCCATGTCACAACCCACAGAGGAAATGAGGATATTAGCTTGGTT
>JAMJFZ010002906.1:0-40000 GCA_026225945.1 Cricetomys ansorgei
TTATGTTTGCATGATTCTGCTATGCTTCTCATATTATCGTTATGATGTGGTTCCTGTGTCTCCTCCGCATTTCCAGCTATTTCCCCATGTACAGGAGAATGGGACACCAAGGCTCTGATTTAGAATGAGGCATACAGTGATTTTCTTTTTTAGGATTGTATGTTACAAAACCAAGTTTAGAAATATTCACCAGTATCCATGTAGGAGCAGAAGAAGATTGCTACCCTATATAATTGGGAATTTTTTACTAAAAGCAATTAAAAGTTTATTTAAAATAGAAAAATAAGTTCAGAAGAGAACTTCCAGCACAGACAAAATATTATTTCCAAGTTTCATTTCCTGAAACTGATTTAGATGAATGTACATAAAATCAACATCATGAGAATCTGTTCTGCTTATAAACAATAAGGAAAAGATAAAAATTTAGCACGTCTTTCATCTTCAATTTTTATCCTATCATTGGATTCTGATAAAAATTGAAAACCCAGTTCAATATGTGTTGCCCAAACATTCTTGAGTATAGAGTCATCTGGAGCAAGGTTGACCTACCAGGACTCACACCCTTAAAGAAAACTGACACTTCTTTTCCAGCTGATATCAAATGCCAATTGTACCTAGGGTGGGACTTTGTGTTCACCCTCATTCTCCTCATGCTGGGATATTTTTTTCTGGTTTGAGCATGTACATGTTTTATCACAATCTCTGTGAGTTCATATGTGCAACTGCTGTGGGAGTGTAAACTTATGCAGTCATTATGGAAATCAGTTTGGAGATTCCTTAAAAAGCGAGAAATATATCTACCAGACTTGGAAGCTATAACATCTAAGGCATATTCCCAAAGGATTCTATATCCTATTACAGAGATACTAGGTCGCTTGTGTGCCTTCCTGCTCTGTTCAAATAGCCAGGTAATTGAAACAGTGTAGTTGTTCCTCCATTGATGATGGATAATGAAAGTGGGATGCATTCACACAATGAGCTATTATTTCACCATTAAGAAAATGAAATTGTTTAAATTTACAGGTAAGTAGGTGGAACTTCTGCATGAGGAAGACCAGACTCAGGAAGACAAACATCACATGTTTTCTCTCGTATGTGATGCTAGCTTTGGAACTTTAGATAAGTGTCTTTTATTTGAAATTCCCAAAGAGGTTAAGAAAGTAGTAAGAATCCATGGAAGGAGGGATCTTTCCAAGGAAGCAAGAGAGAGCACAGTGGTAAAGGAAGAGCAAGGAATAACGGAACAGAAAGACTCAAATGCAGGGAAAGGTAGAGGCAGGCATGGAGAAGGGGCAAATAATATCAAAGCCTTTCTGAAAAAGGCTTAAGGGAACCTAAAACTGTAGGAGTTGCATAAAATATATTCATATTCACATGTAAAAGGAATGTAAATCCCTAAAAAAGAGGAATAACGCCCTCAACTAGACACCACGTGTTAGAAAATTAAAACCAATTAAAAAAAAATAGAAAAGAGGTAATAAAAGGGTTACCTGTTTTTGAGTTGTTGGTCAATGGGATCTCATAGACCCTCAAATATTACAGGCTGTTGCATTACTCTTGATAATCCCAAGAGCAGGATGGTAAGACCATTTAATGATGTATCTGATTTGAAACTGAGGCAGTGGCTTATGAAATGAAGTGTATTAATCGGGTTCCTTGCCTCTGTGACAAAATGCATGAGAAAATAATTTCAGAGAGGAAGGATTTATTTTTGGCTTAGTTTCAGATGTTCAGCCCTGACTGGCTTGCTTCTAAGAGTGAAAAGACAAATTTTACTATGAGCTCCTATAAAAGTTATAAAGAAGTTCATATGCTTCCAATATACAGTAGAATGGAGTAAATATTGTCATTCAAAAAAAAAACCTGATAAATTCAAGATAAAAAAAGGAGGGCTAATCCTAAAGCAAGACCAAAACCCAGCAGGAAAAATGTTAAATTCTATAGCTGTATGTGTGCCCGCAGAGCACACATTGAAATGTGAACAGCCCCTTCTTATCCCTTTGCCAATATTATGGCCTCTCTTTGAGACTGACTTCACTAACTTCCTATAACTTCTCCAAGCATATGTTCCATGTTCCTGACATCTCTAACTTCCTGGCATTTTCAAAGCATGTTCATCTTCATTCTCACAACTTCAGACATGACACTTTGAAGGCCAGCACCCAAGGACTTCAATCATGCCACACACTGCATCCACTTGTCAATCCTCCACGATCCCTAAACTCCTTTAATCTCCATGCTTGCAAAGCCAGCATCATAGGAACAACACAGAGAGATACTACCAACTCAGGCAGTAGTTAGGATCCCATGGACCATGTCTGCAGAAGTTTCTAATTACCAGAGTGCTGAGCTAGGTGAAACACTTCTCTAGGTCACTCTATGCTAGAAGAACACTTTATAGTGTTCAATTAATCTTTCAGTTAAGTTTATGTCTTTAGACCTTTGACCTTGATCAAGATATCCTCAAGATATCATTCCTATTCTGTGGCCTCAGTACAAAATGTTTGGGGCTGGTGGCTTATTCTTACTCTTCTCCCTCCTCTTCCTCCTTTTCCTCTTATTCTTCCTTTTCCTCTTATTTTTGCAATACTGAGAATTGGACGTAGGGCCTTGCGTATGTTAATCAGCATTCTTCCACTCGGCTACATCTCAAGTTCTTTGACTTCTTACTAGCTTCACTATCTCTTCAGCAACCACATCTGTCTTGATCTCAACTTTAAACACATTCATTTTCTGAGAAATGTTCATTTTTCTAATCCTTCATATCTGCTTTTGTTTCCAACTTTCATTGTAAAGCGACTAAACGCAGCTAGCAATATTTAAGCTACAGGCAAAATGCACTGACATTTCTCCTGTCTGTTTTAAGAGGTAGTTTCCTACAAAATCTCTGGGTCTGCCCGGATTATAGACAGACTCTTCACACTGTAGCACACAAGTAGTCTCCATACAACTCACCACAGAACGTTCATTCCCATCTGAAAGCTTACGAATAGTATTGAAGGCATTCATCCTTTTTGGCAGTTTCTCTTTCAACTTGCCGCTAGAATCTCTCAAGTTCTGCCTACCGCAGTGTAGATCTTGTCTACCTCATAGTTTTGTACCACTCTAAACTCACCCTTACAAACAAGCACTAAAGGCTTCTAACTCACAATGTTAGGAATAGTCAAAGCACAAAGTACTGGTTCCTGTCCTCTGACACCACTTTTCTTTGTCAGTCAGTGTTTCACTCCCATATGAAAAGAAGAAAGATTATTTCATTATTTCAGCATCTAAGGGCTATTATTACTTTGTATTACTTTCAGTAATACAAAATATACATTAATAGGAGCATCTGGCAGTGTGACCAATTCATGCCTACCAGAAATTGAAGACAGAAAGCTGAGAGAATGCATGTCTTTCTAGGGCACAGCACAGCAATCTACTTCCTCCAACCAGATACCATCTCCCAGTTTTCACTGCCTTTCAATAATAGTATCATATTGTGAATTTATAGGGAGGTGAATATATTAACTACACTAGATCTTCCAGGATCTATTTATTTCACCAAAACCCAGACATGAATTCACTTCTATGGAACGGGCTTCAACAACAATCTTAAAATGGTCAGTTACCACAAAAATAACTTGGCAGTATTGCATCAGTAAGGACATCTTACCTGGCCATTGGTAGTGCAGCACACAGAGTCTACAGATGAATAAGAGTATTGGTGATTATTTTTTGCCATCAGCCTCTGTAGAACCTTTTAGTACTATGAACATCAAAGAAGGAACCTCCATCTGAGACAGCTTGTCTTTTCCATTCTACAACAAGACTCTGTACCATCATCACCAATAAGGTTTTACAATTTAGTTCTGATGGGAAACCAACAGCAGTAACAATTACCTTTATTTAAGAATTTCTCTGACCAACACCTCAAGGTATAATCCCGACCCTTGCATTGGATTGTTCACTTAGAGACCCATGGCTCCCAGAAATATCTTTACCTGTCTGTGCAAAGTAACTACAGAGAAGATATTTTAACCTAGAGTTAGGTCCATGAATCTTATAGGATATTATCTTTCCTAGCTTTTAACTCAAATTATTATTAATATAATTTTAAGGCTACATTGCATGTAAATATAAGAGCCATTTTTGTCATAACTAGGAATCATAAATATTTTCTATAATATACTTAGTGGATTATCCTGGAGTTTAGTTTGATGCCATTATTAGTTCATAATCTTATGTAGAATAGACCTGCAGTTAGTTCTTCTCATTTACAGAATTACCAAAAATGTACATGTAGTACCCCTGTATTTCACTAGATTCCCTTACTATGCTGATATTTCATTAATGTAAGTGGAATTCTTTCAGATTATATATATTATATTTATTATTTATATATACCTTATATTTAGATTATATATATAAATTTTATTTATAAATTTTATTTTGAAAAGAAGAACACACATTTGCTCATTCTACAAGGGGGAGGGCTCTGGATAGTATTAGAAAAATCTAAAAGCTTGGATGGTTTCCAAGATTTTTACATAGCCCTTTAACTGGGAAGGCTATCTAAAATTACATTTGATGGAATGAATACTCCCAGTTATTTCCCGCTTCTTGAAAGGATGGTGCCAAAATTATGTGCCTAAGAGTGACTTACAAATGCAATACCCAAGTTAATTACAAAGGCTTCTACAACTAACAATTAATTAAAAGTAATGTAATTTATATAAAGAGGTCTCAAATTTTCCTGAGCAAGCCAACTTCTATGAAATTGCATGGCAATGCTTTCTGTGTACTTGAAAATACCAAGACTGTACAGTTTGGAAGCAGAAGACTTTTCTGATACTGCAGAATATGGACTTGGTCCTTATACTTAATTACTGAGCACACATAGTTACTCTTAGACATCATTTGCATGTTATTTTGAGATTATTCCAATTGCTGCACTGTTGCTATTTTATTATTTCATCCCTCTTCCATTTTTCCTTACTGATAAGATTTTTATTCACTAGGAATAAGATTATTTGGTGATGTAGACTTAGTGTTCTCTCATTTTTTTTTTATGAGATAAATATTTATGTTACTTTCTTTTAAGTCAGTCCATTTTTTTCACTGCCATTTGTTCTGTTCTAGTAAAGACTGTTATTTTCTAATCTGGTCTTAAATAACAGGATATTAAGTCTGAAGTTTAAACCAAGGCTCTAAGATGATAAATGTCAGAGAACAAACCAAGTTGTGAGGAACAATGTCAAAGAAGATTCAGAACACAGTTAAAAAGTTTTTAAAGTCTCAGTTTAAGTAAATGGAATATTAAGTTGCTAAAAATAGAAAAGGGTTTCTGAAGAAAATTCCAGTACAGAGTTTCCTACAGTGGAGATGTAGAATTTTCTTTCTCCTCTCCAAATCAATGGAAGAGAATTTCCCTGGAACCCTTGGAGAACTTGTAGCTCAGGGCACATTGGAAATGGAATCTAATCATATCTGAGAGAGTGAAGAGTTACATGAGCCATTGGGGAGAAGACTGTGTGTAGGCTTGAGACTTTCTTCAAGTGCATTATGGTAACAAATGCCCACAGAGGGTTGTGTGTGAACATATTTGAATGAAACAAAAGCAGCAAGTTTCAGGGAGGCTTTAAGACATTCAGATGTTCTTGTTCTGTCAACAGGCTGGGATAAAGGCTCCAATCATGGTCCCTAGTGAGAAGTATCTAAACACGTCAACCATCACCCATGCGTTCACAGGATAGGAGCCAGTCTACTATGTACCTGCCCAGTCTAGCAAGTATAAACTGTGCTAAATTGGTTCTGGACAAGGAGGCATTTGGATCTCCCTTTATGTTTATCTGAAACTTTATTATTCAATTTGCTATCAATTTGCTTCAACATTGTAGGGAGCATTGGAATAGTTTCCACACTAATGCTTTCCTTATCATCAAGGTTTACTTAAAGCTGGATTTTATATAAAACTCTAAGACTATAAATTCCATTAATTTGTGTTGGCAGAATATTTTATCTGAATCATTACTAGCCTCTCATACTCATTCTAATTTGTTTTTAAATTCGTAGCAGCTAATCAATGCATGGTTAAAGACATTGGTTATTAGGATTTGTTTAAATTCAATTTCAGTAAAAGAAATATCCAGGAAAAATATTCAGTCCTATGTGTGATTAAATAGATGCTTCTTTCATGTATTTCATTTCTGTGTTCCCAGATTAAGCTGCAACTTCAAAGGTTAAATAATCATGAGAGGATGTGATGAACTCTGTAAATCCACAGACTGAAAAGAAAAAGCACCATCTTTGGACTACAAAATTCCATTATAAAATCCACTTTTCAACACTACACAAATTGCTATCATCTGAGCATGTTAGGTTCTTTCCCCTAAAAGCCAATTTTGTCTTACCTGTTTGTTGTTTGATATTTTTAGGTGAACTCGATCTTCATAAGAACCCAGAAGACTTAGGAAATGCTGAAGAAAAGCATGCTGACACACAACCATAGGTCTGAACAAACATTAAGAGTCCAATTGTTTTAAACATGAGAGGTAATCTTACTTTTTAGACAAGAAACCTAATTTCTAAATTGAATGCTTTATATAACACTTTTATAGACAAAGGACCTCATTTAAATATTCTTGTATGTTCTTTTTTCAAATACACTTTTTACCAGCAACTAAATTTTAAATATCAACCCAATTTGTATTTACTGAGATTGGAATTTTAATATTTTAATGATAATAAGCATAGTTTTATAGGGTTTAATGAAGGAGATTCCAGTAAAAACATCCAGAAAAGATTCCAGTAAAAATAAAAATATAGTGGGAGAAGATGTAGAATTACTTTTTCCATGACATATAGGAACTACTAATATGCTGGTGTCCATTTTTACTTTATATAGAAATGTGACTATTGTAACCTCATGATAAACGCAAATATCATGTTTGCTAGAAATCTGTGTGCAACAATAATGGTACTTGGTTTTAAATAAGGCTTCTAAGATTTGCTTTCTGTTTGCCAGGTTGATAACCCTAGGACTGATACTGTAGAGATCTGAAATTTTAATGAGCTTATATATTAATATCAGCGTCCATTAAAAGAAAACTACTGCCTTGGAAGGCGACATGAAAAAGAGGCAACTAAAGGGATGGTGTATATGGAGCAGATGTCTTGAAGTTTACAAATGCTTCATATTAAACAAATCATAGTAAACAAATCCCAAATGTTTATAAGGAACACTGATGTTGGGTTAGGAGTGGGGGCAGAGGAACATGCTGAAGATGCCTGCTACACCCTTGAGATGTGTCATTGCCTCCTCATATGCTGGCTTGAAAGAGTTAAAATGTGGTTTGACTTTCAAGGTAACTCTTCAGTATTTGGGCAGAGGCTCTCACTGCTGAACATCTCTTATATGTTGAGTCAAGTATCCCATGGTAGTTGTGATTCCTGCTTTACACTTGAAGCTTTGAAATAAATCAAGTCTCCAAATGGCTCTTCAGCATCTCATGCTCATCTCCATATTTAACATGGATAGTAACAGTTACGATGACTGCACACATTTTCCACACAGATTGTACATCCATTACCTGCAATGATCCTGGCCATTTAAGGTGAACATGATAAAGATATGCTGCATTAAATTCTCAAATAATTAACAAAATAAAAGCATTATTTTTAAAGGTTGCATCATTGGGTCTTGCTAATACCTGACAGAGCCTTTAAAGTATATTTTAGAGAAAATATACACAGTAGACTACAGTAGATGGTTTAAGTGGCAAAAAGTTCTGTTGGAATGGAACAATTGTCAGAAAACAGAATACAGCATAATTAAGCAAGATTCTTTTTCTATAAGACATTTGCAACCCAGTGTTCATTATAAAATCACCACACAAAGGACAGAAAACCATTTGGGTCAGCATTTTCTAAACGTGTGTAATGTAGATCTACAGTCTTTATGAACATTTCCCCCAAAACGTATGTAGAGAAAGCAAGTCATCCGTGTGTTTACTGAAACGGCTGTTGAGTGTGTGGAAAAGGTCTGTTGGGATTGGAAACAGTGCAGACACAAAGACATACACAATAAGCTGGGAAGGACTTGCAGTATAGATAAAACCAGCTGCTGTTCATAGCGGTAGATGACTTATTTCTGTCAGAGTGTATATGTCTTAAGTGAAATTGCCACTCGGTAGCTGACATCAATATAAATTAAATAATGTTCTCTCTTTTTTCCTAATTTGTTTATCACATGAAACATGTTTTAAAGCCTGTAGTCTTCATGGAGTTATTAAATTGAACTAAATATTAACTGTATAACCCTCTACACTTAATCACTTTTGGTGGCTGGGGGAAAGCTATTCCTAGTACTTTTCAAGAATACACGCATATTACTCGGTATATCTTGTAAATATATGTTTTGAGTTTATTTTTGTTTTTTAAGTGAAATTTGATATCTTCTCACCAACATGTACACAACCCGTATTCTCACCCCTCCTCTGATCTCCTTTTCATTGATTTTTATTTCAGGAAAATGAACACCTCATGAAAAACATGCAAAGTCCTTGACTTTTCTAAACAATTATATTCTCCTCTTTCAGCATACAATCGGCTCAGGCTATCTTAGTGGACTCCTCCGTAAGGAATCAGAACATAAACGTCAGTCTAATAACTGGGCAGGGCAGTATCCATGAGTTGTGATTAGAATTCTGGCCTCTGTTTCTGCCACTTTTTTCCCTTCCATAACTCAATTGTCTTCAATCAAGCCAGAGAAATCTTAGAAGACTGAGGTCAGACGATTTCAAATTTTTGTCACTTTAAACAGTGACACTTGTGCAGAAGTCATAACATTTTTCAATGTACTTCTTGCACTGTGTTACTCCGAGTGCTGCTATAATGAAATTTTAAACAAAAATAAAATAAAATAAACAAAAGGTAAAAGAATAGCAAAAGAAAATGATGGAAAACTGAGCTTTCTTGCAATGCTGACCTGGTGAGACTGACTGTCCTGTTGTAAATGCATGGGAACAGAATAAAAATCAAGGCTGCTCAGAAGTTGTTCATGAAGTCCAAGCAACAACCGACCCTGAGAGACACACAGTGACTGGAGGAACACCCTCACTGTGCCTCCATCTGGAAAGCTATAGTGCCACCTTCCTCTGAAGCCAGCGGACCAGCCTGTAACCATCCCTGTGGTTTTAAGGCACTAATGTATCACTCTTGTGGGCATGGTCACAGGACACAGCTTGCTGTAGGTCTACAGTAACAAGGAGTATCAGCCATTGCAGGAGACAGACACTTGAAGAGAAAATAGAATTTTCCTTCTGGGCTATTGATCCCACTGAAATATAAAAGTAGATTACAGGCCAAGGCATAAGAGATTGTGTGTGTGTGTGTGTGTGTGTGTGTGTGTGTGTGTGTGTGCGCGCATGTGTGTGTATGCGTGTGTACTCATGCTCAGAGGTGTATATGGAAAGGCCAACCCATACTATTCTGCACAGCTAACGTCATGTGATGCGACTTTTTTGTTTTACTGAATGGAAATGTACTGCAGCCCTCAGAGGCCCTGCTTCTTTGTTGTGTTTTGCTTGAGCATGTGTGAAGCCTTTCCTCGCTCTCGCGGCCTTTACTTGTTTTTGGCCAACAAGAATGGTCAGGCCCAGTTAGATGTTGTAGCTTCTCACTGTACACACCTTTCAGTGATTGTAAGCCTCAGGAAAGGTAGAGGTTGGTGGAAGAAATCGGGAGTAACTGTCCATTAAATGATGTCCAGAAAGGCTTGCCCATCTTAATGAGTTGCTTGCTGCATCTGCTCCCCCGCCCCTAGGTTCCACAAGGCTAAGCAATATTTCAGAGAGGGGCACGGTCAGAAGCTTTCAAGCCTAAGTAGTGAGGTTTTTGTCACTCACAACTTGGATCTATTTTAATGTGTAAGCCATATTCTCTATGCATATTTAGTATGCATTATTGTAATTTAAGATATATTTGTGTGTACACTGTATAAAAGGCTTTTAAATGTTCTGTGAATAAGATTTTTAGTGTTAGTATCCTCTAAATCTTGTGCAGAGAATACTAGATAATTAATTGTATCATATACATTATAATGTGATGAATATTTTAAGTGTCAGCAGTAAAGATTGATCTATAATAATGTGTTGAGAAGATTTATAGAAATGTGCATCATAGTAGCCTTTATTCTTTAAAATGGACTTTTTATTTCTATTTATGGAGAAACTGTAACTACTGCTCTTAATGTCTCTTTTTTTAATGAGATATTTACCATCTAGGAAATATTCTGCTTTCAAGGAGAATCTGAGATTCTAAGAAGTCTAATTACTATGATTCCTAATTGAGCCAGTTGTCTTTCAGTAAAGCTAGACTCTTTGGAGGGAAGAATAAATTGAAATCCTGCTCCCCTCATGGCATAGAAAATACATCCACTTTGTTCCTTTGATCCTTGGCTAATATAAAAGGAGGTAGACACACATTGACCAGTGTATTGTATTAGCCTAAAAGTCCAGGTTTTGTGATTTACAAAGAGCACTGTGACCAGCTTGTAGGAGGAACTGGGGAGACAGACTTCTTCAGAGATGTCACACTGCCTGGAACACTTACTCCTAACCTCCCTTTCTTTCCTTCCTGTCTCCACTATCCCTGATGTGTCTCCTATTTTGTCATTGGCCTTCCATACTCCTTCCTTCTTCTTTCTCTCTCTGTAAGACAGCTCCTACTGGGTACTAGTAAGTAGGAGTCAGGCTGGAGATCACACGTGCTGTCCCTCTGCAGATATTGGTGTGTGAGTCGAGTGTGAATCCACACCATGAGTACTATCTCTCTCTAGAAGCTGCTGCACCTACTTTGTGTTTTTATTCACAGCTACCCACCATATACTTGCAAGTTCATATCCTTTTCATTTAACCAGAACTTCACATTTTTAACATGACAACCTATGGTTCCTGTGTTTTTATTATGCTGTAACTCTCTGTATTTCCTACTA
This sequence comes from Cricetomys ansorgei, assembly GCA_026225945.1. Lineage (NCBI taxonomy): Eukaryota > Metazoa > Chordata > Mammalia > Rodentia > Nesomyidae > Cricetomys > Cricetomys ansorgei. Next base: position 10,976 of record JAMJFZ010002906.1, read on the forward strand.
TAGATGATTGCTAAATAAATCATATTTGATGGAAATTATCCTGACCCACTTAATATTTACTTTAATTTCTTTTAGTGGATTGTAGAAAGCTTTGGGAAATCTGGAAAAAATGGTTTGTGTTTATTGGGAACATGACTTTGTCCTATAAAGGAAATGATCCTCAATTTTATAACATTAGATGCAAATGTTTGGTTAAAAGCATGGCTCACATACAACATGAAAAATGAGAGAGACCTCTTGAAATCTCAGTACATGAATGAGCCATCCCCACTGTATTTTATACACAGTATTCAGAATGCCACATACAAAGGCAACTATGTCTGTCCCAGGTGCTTCCAAGAAAAGAGAAATAGCAGGACATGCATTGACAAAAGTAATAAAGAATAAAGAGAAAATAAATGTATTTCCCATTTTCCATGCGTGGCTTCAGTACAAATTATTGACACATACTATTTTTATTTTAACAATCCATTCAGGGGTGTAGAATTGGTATATTCAAAGAAAGCCAAGTTTCAGAGAAGAATATTGGTCCTAAGCCCTGCAGTCCAGTGGCAAATCCCACCAATTTGGTTCTGGATGTCTATAGTACCCGAAGACCTATTCTTCCTACTACGTCTATATGGCATGGGCTGGAAGCACAGAGGAGTAGAAAGCCATGTGAAGAAGAGCAACGTGGAAGAGAATGTCAGTATGGCTGCTTATCCATCACTAGTACAGATATTAGGCAATAAGGATAGTGAATATTTTAGAGTCAAAAGGATCATAATGATGCCATGAATTTCAATAATATTTCTGTAGAATAATTCTGAACATTTAATATGCAAATTCTATAAATGTGTATATATGTGTGTGTATATACACACACACACACACACGCGCACACACACACACACACACACACTCTATTTGGGACATTTTAACTAAATTTTCTGAAAGTTAGCCAGCTTTCTTTATATCTTAAATGAGCATGTTTTCATCTCAGATAATTGGAAGATCAAATTTATTTTTTCTTCAGTCCTGAATTGCATTATTTTCTCTTTTTATTTTAATGGAGAACATTTTTTTTGTGTTTTTTTTTTCATAATACACACAAAGTTTATGGGAATGGAAAATAGTTTTATTCAAGGGATTGAACATTTTCCCAGCACATCCTATTTTGTAGGCAATGACCTTGTGACCATCTCACTGTAAGAAATACCAAATAAATGTTTAGAGGAAAATAGTAAAAGTCACTTCGACACTAAAGTTAAAGTGAAATAATCTGGTTCTTCAGAACTCTCTACTTGATGATTACTGTGAACAAAAGAAGGCCAAAGCAAAGAGACCTGGGGTCACATATTGCTTTATTAATTATTATTATTATTATTATTATTATTGTTATTGTTGTTTAATTTCTTCTCTTGCATATTTCCCAACACCCCTTTTCCTCTTCCTCCACTCCTCCAAGCTCACTCATCCCCCCTAGCCCCCAGACCTACCCCCTGCTCCCCCCACCCCCACTTCTTCCCAGAAAAGAGCTCTCCTCCCAGTGTTACTGCTCAAAGAGGATACAACAAGATGGAACAAGGCGCCAGGCACTAATCCCTACATCAAAGGAGGACTAGGCAACCCATTGGGAGAAAAAGGGCCCCAAAGGCAGGGAAAATTATCAGATACCCCACCCCATACACACACACACACACATACACACACAGGAGTGGGAAAGGATGAAAAAGTGGCATAGAAGGGGTTGGGTGTTCACAACACTTTTGATAACAATCCTTTCTGAATAAAATGCATTGTCTGCAGAAAGTTCCAAGCAGAGCTGACCTCTAGGCTATACCTTGCCCAGACATTTAAAAGTATCCTGACAGGGAGTAACTCTTTCATCTGAGCTCAATAAAAAGCCCTCTTTGGATCCATGGACCACTGTTCCACAGAATCCTGTTCTGGAATCAAAAGCTGTCACAGCTGCTCTTCCATATTTTTTACAAATACATCAAGTGAAACATCCTTAATTGATACTAAGTCAGGACTATTTTGTCTTGGGCTCAGCAGAACAACATAATTTCCTTAGGGGTGGCAGTGGGTCTTTTATTCTCTAGCAGCACTTTCTATGTGGTGGGCAGCAACTAAGTTACCTCTGCTTTGGGTTAATGATCTGTGGATTGGTTCTAATGGTCGTTATGGCTTTCCCTCAATAATGGCTGCACTTGTACCATTCACCTTGGGTCACTGAATCAATTTCTTGGGGCACTTACAAGCAAAGGAACTGAATTCAGCAAGGGAACTGAAGGGAAAGGATCAGGTGGGGCTGGTCCAAGGGTCTAAGTGAAACCACTAAAAATGAGTTCATCTTCCCAGGATGAAGTCAAAAGATGCCTGGAAATGCAAGGGGGCATAGCCTTAGTAGGGTGGCCTAGGAGGCACAGATGGATGTAGATAGAGAGGCAAGGCTAGTGAGGTAAGTCTGAGAGTAGTCTTGGATGGGAAAGTAGTAGTAAAGGCATTCAGAGTCCCCTACATCCTAAGTGTTCTCAGAAATGGAGGAGACACTGGAGATGTTCAGGAGGAAGGCTAGTAGGTAGATTAGGAGGCCAAGAAGATAGAGCAGGGATTGATCCATGGTATAGTGGTCCTGCTATGGGAAAGACTTCCATTGAGCAGGAGGCAAAGGATGAGGCAGCCTTGTCCAGTGAGGAAGTCAGATGAGTCATCAGAATGATAAGCCTTTTCATGATGAGTTTGACTAATTTCCTGTTTCACATTCATCCCTAGCCACTGAAAGTGCTTCTGGATTGCATTTTGCCTCAGGCACATCCTAATTTGCCATTTGATGTACCATGGCATGAAAAAGAAACAGCTCATTGACTTTCCTTTTCTTCCCTGATTTTCCAAGGCATACTCTCAGCCGAGAGAGTGTTTCCTTTGATGTTTCTGTCTGGGCACACTGGTGCTGCCATGTACAGATTATCCCCTGTAGAGGAATAGCCCTGTGTGAAAGCTAGGGTCTAAATTCCAGAGGCTACATTCAGAGGCCTGTGTGGTCTGGGTGGAATGTAGACATACTTTAATCCAGTATTCAGAAGGCAATGGTGGTCCATACCTTTAATCCCTAGAAAAAACCAGTGGGAGCAGACACAGAAAGCAGAACTCAGGTGTCAGTGTCACACAGGAAGTGACATCTGAGATGAGTCTGAGTGAATGGCAGAAAAAGTGACCAATCAGAGGAAAAGTTAGCAGAATAAGGACATGCTCAACTCTCACAAGGAAAGGCAGGCTCTCAGCTCAGTACAAGAGAATTATTTAGAAGTTAGAGTCATTCAGTTATCAGAGCCAGTTAAGAAGAGTCAGTTAACAGGAGTAGATGGAGTGCATCAATTGAAGGGTCAGTGAGAAGAGTCAGTTGAACAGTCAGTTGAGAAGCAGGCTGAAGAGTCAGTTGAACGAGAAAAGTAAGATTCAGAAGAGTACAGAAGAAGCTAGTCAGAGTGGCTCAGTCAGCAGTAGGTCTTGGAAGTCTAAGGCTGAAATCCTTCAAGGTTCAGGCTAGAAGTTTAAGTATTTTAGATTGTAGCAAGGTTGAAGCCTTTGAGTTCAAGGTTTTAGACTAGACTATAGAGAGGATAAAATGCTCCAAGGCTCCATGGCTCCATGGCTCCAGACTAGAACTGGTGATTTAATTAAACAAAAGAATACACTGTCTTCTGCCTGAACTTACAACTACCTCTGACATCTTTGGCTACAATCCTTTCACTCTCAAAACCTAGTAGAGAGTATCTCCTCGCTCCTACCACCAGTAATATCACTGTTGTCAGACTGTTATCATGCTTATTATGACCCACGTCCTCAGAATAGCCGTCATCTTCATGAAGGCTGAAAACATCATCCTGGCCACTTTGAGCCAATTGGAGTCTATAAAATGGTCCACATCTAGATCTAGAACAAATCTCATTTATGGTGACATGTCTGCAAGACTTGCAGAGAAGATGGCCCATGGAAAAGTCTTCAAGAATTCCTGGCACAGGGAAACATTATACCCCAAAAGAGAATGGGTCAAAGCAGGTCCAGGTGGAGGCTCACAAGTTTTCTTAAGAATAGAAGGCAGCTGGCCTTCAGGAATGGGATGTCTTAGCTTGAGGTATTGCAAGCATATCTGACAAAGGAATGCTCTGCTTCGTCAGGCTGATTACTCCTACAAGAACCAAAATATTGGCTTAATTGATCCCTTCCCAGTTACAGTTCTACCTCTGATTGTCTTTATCCTTTGTAAATATCTGGATTTATTTTTTTTTTTATATAAAGTTGTAGAATACGTTCAAAGCCTTCACACAACTTTCTATGCTTGCTTTTCGGTACTCTCTCATTTCACTGCAGCTAATGCACTGACTTAAACTCCTTTTCATTCCATTTCTCAGTGTCTTAGATAGTATCTTTCATCTTCAAACCACAGCTTTTGGACCTGACCTTTTAGATGGCTCAGGGGTGAGGAACATATATTGCTTTTGCAAAGAATCTGAGTTCAGTTCCCAGCACTCATGACGGGCAGCTCACAATTGCCTCTAAATTCAACTCCAAGTGATCTTATACCCTTCCTTGGTCTCTGAAGATACCTCCACTCATGTGCATAAACTACTCACCAGACACATACTATACACATATTTAAAAATCAAATAAAATATTCCCAAACAACAAAAAGAACCCACTACAGCTTATACAGTATGTGCTGATTTTGGTCGTTAAGCTCTTTTCTGGGTTTCTGTTTAATTTTAGTTTGTAGTATTCACAAGTTTAATTAAGAAAAGGTAATCAGTACCACTAGCCATTCAGGACTGAGAGAACCAGGAAGAATGATTTGGGTCCACATTTGCTTCATAGGATCTTTGTTTCTGCAATCCTATTTTCATATCCTTTCTATTCCCTATAACTACCCCTTGGGAAGAATAGTTCCCCTCGACAATTAGGAGGTGTGGCAAAAGTATAAATTAATTTGTGTAAAGAGATGCATATAAGAAGTTGAAGAGCCAAGATCTGATGTCTAAGGACATCTGACTCTCCTAATCAGTGGCAACAGTCTACCCACCATTTCTATTATTAATCCCAGTACATTTATTTCTAAAACTAATGCTCTAATAGGGTAGACTTTTCAATGGCTAAACACAAACGCTACGTTGTTCATGGTGATTTAAGCCTTAGATCCTGAATACACAAGCTTCTAAGACGTTCACAGGTGAGAGGCATCATTTCCTTTGCTCAGTATGCAGATATCGCACGTGATGTTCAGTGTATGTAAGTATGCACTTAAATACAAGGGTTTCTTCATACTAGAGGTGGTTAATAAGTAAGCACTATGACTCGTGTGTGTGTCCTCATTCCCAGCAACACATATTATGGATCCAAAGCTAGGTTGTGTCCTTTAAACTGATGTATAAGCAAATGTGATTCCTTATATGAGTAATTAGGGAGGGCCAGTGAGGACTTTAGAAAAAGGTTGTGTGGCCATTTGACTTTCAGAGCAATACATTCTGAAAGGGTGGTCCAGCCATTAAGAGTACATACTGCAAAAGAAATGTGTTCTGTTTCCAGCACCCACCATGAGTAGCTCAGAACCATGTGGATCTGATGCTCTCTTCTGGCTTCTGCAAGCACAAGCCATGCAAGTGGTACATTTACATAGATGCAGATATATATATATATATATATATATATATATATATATATATAATAAAAATAAATAAAACCTTTTTTCTGGAAATAATAATTTTACAAATTAATTACACAACTTTACCTGGTTGCCATTCACCTATCACAAACTGTACTTGCATTATTGAGTATACAATGACCAATATTCCCTTTCACAAGTGATGAATATATTGCAGAGCTACTACCCTAAAATGTGTTTCATTTTTGTCTGTCAGATTTTCTGGAAAAACTTAAAACATAGCGATGTATGGAAAATAGATTTGAGGTATGTGGGGCAGAATGAAAGTATATTAAACATCAAGATAGCCTTACCTGGGATGAAAGAAAGAGGGCTGTGTTCAAATTGAAAGAAGTAACTGATTTGATCTAGAGAAAACAAATTAAAAGAATAAAGGAAGAAAGAAAGAAAGAAAGAAAGAAAGAAAGAAAGAAAGAAAGAAAGAAAGAAAGAAAGAAAAAAGAAAAGAAGGAAGGAAGGAAGGAAGAAAGGAAGGGAGGGGAAATAAAACAAGGAACTTTGGCAAGTTATTGGAAGAAAGGGGAGCTGGGTGCATCACAAGGTGAATATTTCAAAGAAGCGCAGGATTGTTGCTGACAGGCCTTAGTCTATGAGGTAGTTAGTAGGACTGGAGGGTGACATGGAATAAGGGAAAGATTAGAATTAGGTAAGTATTAAGGGAGTCTCCAAGGGCAAGAGAAGCTGTTATAGACAAATGGATCATTGGTCTACCAAGAAAACAGTAGTTTGAGGTGCTTGTCTTCAGTTGGACAATATCTTCTGCACGGTGGACCACATTCCTTGTCCCTGTAAAAAAAAAATACAGTTTTTGTCTTTTGTGTTCTGAACATATGTCCCACTATAATTCAGCCAAGACTGCAATTGTCTATTTAAAAAGTACTATTGCATCTCAAAATAAGGCACACACACACACACATGCACACGTATATAGAAATGTAAAATTGTGAAGGTTCATGGCCTTCCAAAAAAGGTAGGGTACTGTGGATAGCTGTCTCTAGATCGCCATTAGAGTGTATACAAAGCCCTCCCCAACCCCAGGGAAAAAGGAAGGTACTTCTCTTGTTTCATTTCCAAAGTCTTTGGCTCTGGTTGATGACAGGAAGTTCTCATTTTTCCCTTCAATTTATTTGGAAAATATTCATTTCTAAATTATTATCAGATGCAGAAATAAGTTACCTACACTTTCTTAGGTACTCATCCTGAAGACATTAAATTTTACCAGAGCTCATTTGTTAGAAATGACTCTTCTCATAAACACTGTGCACATTTTAAAATCAGTTAAGATAGAACTCATTTGGAAATAAGAATCTGTGCATTGTACATGAATGAATTTTACTGTAGTGTATATATGACATGGGTAGTGTATATTTGTGTTTGTATGAGTGTTTGAAGCTTAATGAGTTCAGATAAAATATTAGAGACTCATTTCAGAACTCAGGGGGGATATAACTCAGTTGGTAAAGTACTTGCTGTGAGAGCATGAGCATCTGAGTTCAATCTCCAGAACCCACGTAAAGAAAATGAGTCATGCATGGTAGATTGCATTTCTGATCCCTGGGCTCCCTAGTCAGTGAATCTAGCCTATTGGGATAACAAAAACTCCTGTCTTAAAAAAAAGGTGAGAGTCAAGCTTGAACTTTGGCTTCTACAGATATATTCATATATGGGCACATGAACATACACACACATGCATCAAAAAACACACACACAACTTACAAACTATGTTTTCTAACTCCTCTAATGAATTGAAATCATACTTTTCCTTTTAGAAGACGGAACCATGTGAAAGTACTCCCTTTTCAAGAAACCCTTTTAACAAAAACCAACATGCATGCAATCAATTTCTATTAAACCAGGTCCTTTTTTACTATACAGAGCATTAGTCAAACGGAGTTCGTTACTTCTCCTCCATGGTAGACATTCCATGAAAGACACACTTCATTTCTTGTTACTTTCTCCTGTAATCTAACGACTCTTGCAGGTATTATACCCTAACTTGTTGGAGTTGAATTTCATATGTTAAATTCAACTGTCATTGGTACTTTCTGAATGCCTTCAGGATTTATCTCTTAGAGTTGTGATAAGGATTAAATACAAAGGTTTAGGTAATGTATTCACCTGTGGATTGAAGGACGTTAATTGTTTTCAATATCTTTATTCCCAGGTAGGACTAGAATCTAGAATCTGTTGATTTAACACTAAGGATAATAGCTACGATGAAGTTATTTATGGCAGCATTTGTTTCTGCTTGTGATGCAAATAAATGCAAACATATAATACATTCTGTGCACTGAATACATACATAGACATAGTTACAGGAGCTCTTGGGACACAGAAGTGTTGGGTAAATGCTGAATCTCAACTCCGGTGCACTGATCTCCTTGTTCTTCTTCACAAAAAATTTCTCTTCTACATCAGAGATCAACAAATTTTTCTCTAAGTAGAGTAAATACTTTAGGCTTTGGAGACCAGTTATATCACACTATCTCTTTCCACTTCTCTTTCCCCCTCTTCAACCTACAACCTCCCCATCTTCTTCCTCTTCCTCTCTTCTTTCAAGATCAATTACAAAGTTAAGCCCATTTTTATGTTGGTGGGTTGAGTGTCTAGGAAAGCTGGCCACTTGACAGATTGGGCTCAGGAAGCACATGGGGCTACTTCAGGACAAAGACCATGTGCCCTGTGAAACAGGAAAACAGAGGAATAGCTTAGCTCCTAGGATTCTATTTAGCTTGAGTTAGTCATGGGCCTTTTTCATAACAAAGTACTTAGCAACTTTGGACCCCAACCTGTATCAACAGTGTGCACACCCTTCTCCAAAGTCATCTATCCCATCTATCACATGGACTATGAATCTCACTTTGAGACTTCCTGCCTATCCCTCTTACATGTAATGCACTCAGTGTGTCGGTGCACCCTGTCTTCATGGTGAGAACCTCCTTCACAGGGTTTGCTGCTGTGGTTCTCTGCCAGGCCTTTATACACAATGTCTCCCTTGCCTGGTCTTGCTATTCTCTGTACCATATTAAGCTGCCCCCACTCTCCTTTCTCCAAAGATCTATACAGACACAGCTCTCCCACAAAAGTGTTATCATATTCTTGCTTATGGATTTGAAGGTAAGAAAGAGCTGAGCACTGTTGGTAATTCGTCAATATTATTGAATTGATGCATGTGTATAAATGGATGGAAGCACTTATTATTTTTCCTGATATGTTATTGAGTTAATTTACAGATTACCACACTAGTCAATTCAGTCAAAATATGGCCTGTTTTCAAAGTCCTTCAGAGCTAGAGGATCCCTAAATATTCTTGCTTTTCTCAGAGCAGACAACTGGGGAGTGCATTAATTCTTAATTCTTAATGGCTTGCTAAAAGCAAACATGAATTATACAGGAGAAGCATTATGACTTCCCCATGCCCTTCATCTACCCTGGGAAAGCATGTCTGTTCCACACATGCTTAGCAATCATAGCAGATCCTATAACATTGCTCAGGAGCAAAGCTCACATTTCCTAGGTGGTTTCTTGTAACCTTAGTGATTAAGTATGGGAATCCTATTGCATTTTGAACCAGAACTACTTTAATTCTCAGTCATGGTAGTTGCTAGCAATTAACACTGACATTTCCTAACCTCTGGTCATAAAGACGTGGACAAAATGGTAAAATAATACACACACAGCAGTTGAATCCTATCTCCCAAATTTCACATTACCCAAACAAGAAAGTAGAAGGTTTCTTTATGATGTGGAATTCTCCATGTAAGAGGAAAAGACGCATTGCCAATCCTGTGAGTCAGACTCAGTCTAGAAGCCAAGTGAGTCAACACTATAATCACAGTCTTCAAGCCCACCGGAGATAAAATGCTTTTAGAAACATCCAGGGAGCAGCAGGCACCCTCATGTGGGGATAACCTACGGCAGTGGGCAGAAATCTACCAAGAGTCGCATGTGTCAAGGGATCTGCAAAGGGAAGATCTGCAAAGCCTCGCCTCTCTTCAGCTCATGCACGCCATTCTTTCTGGGCTTCTTCAACACAGAAGATAGGAAATAACTGGGAGTATTTATTTAATAAGTATTTAACTTTACTCTCTATTTAATAGAGAACAGGTTGTTCCATTTCTTTATTTAAAATGGTATTACTTTTTATTTCTTTGTTGTAAAACATTTCACATGTATTAATGTGTGTATTTGCATGCATAAATCCAATACATAGACACATTCATATTTCTCAATAGACACACATTTAAATTTCACATTATATAAACAAAGAAATTGTCTTTGGTGAGTATATTTTCTCTGAAATATTATGCTAATTTATTTATAAAGATGTAGTTTGGGGTAATTTAATGGCAATGTCTTATTTTTAACACTTTTCCTGTCCACAAAAATCATTTAAAATTAATTTAGTTATCATTTATTTTCAATGTAAACTCTAATTATAATAACAAAGCTTAAGCTGACATACAAATGCAATATTTAGTAGGACGATTCCTATCTTAATCTCATTGATCTTCATGCCAACAGTCCGTTTTAAGATTGTATATTCTCAAAATCAAATAAAGGGACTCATAAGTGTTTCAAACACTTGACAAATGCAATAGCCAAGTAACAAATTTAAATTAGGAAATCTATGCCCCATTAGGGCAAACGAAGAGCTTGGACAGCAACATATGGTAATATAATTAGTATGATTAGGGAACTCATCCTCAGAACCCACACTGCAGGGCTGATGTAATGAGAAACCTGTCTATCTGTGTGATGCCTTGGAAAATGCTTCTTGAGACAGTAAAAAAAGAAAGAAAAGATAGCCTCCTGAAATAATTGAAGAACTGTTCAGCCATCTGCCAGCTACTCATGTTTTTATAGCTCTCATTGTCTTGTTGCTTTGATTCATGTAAAGAAAGCCATGCCTTTGGTATGTTTGAAATGTGGTATTTTGAAATACAGAGTCAATGAGCAGTAAGGGAAGATTATCATACCTCAAGTCCCAGGCAGAGTAGGGAAAGAATAATATTAAAGGTGGCAATGTTTGAAATGACCCTGTAATTTATAATATGTGATTATATCACGTATTTGGCACAAACTCAGCAATACTCTCCTATTGAAACAGTAAGGTTTATTTTTAAGAATAAACTTTGAAATGTGTATGGGTATGAGTTGAGGGTAAGTGTACAGGTATTTGGGTGTGGAGCGGTGCCTATGGACACACATGCAGAGGTCAGAACAAGGTCTCATGTGTTTTCTTCTGTTGCTTTTGGCCTAACAGCCTTGAGACTTGGTCTTTCACTGATCTAGGAGCTCACCATTTACTCTAGATTAGCTGGCCAGTCAGATTTGAAAATCCATTTGTCTCTGTTCCCCCAATGCTGGAGTTGCAGATACATACAGTCATGCTTGACTTCTTACTTGCATATTGGGATTTGAATTCTCATACTTACAGAACAAATATTCTGACCCACCGACCCATCTCTCCAGTCCTCTGAAAGTAGAAAATATTTTTAAGTCAAATATTAAGAAAGGCATGGTGGTGCATGCCTTTAATCCCAGTACTGTACTGGAGAGGCAGGTGAATCTCAATGAGTTTGAGGCTAGCCTGGTCTACATAGTGAGTTCCAGGACAGCCAGGGCTACATACTGAGACCTTTTTCCAAAGACCAAAAGAAGAAGAAAAGGAAGAAGGGAAGGGAAGCAAGAGAAAGAGAGGGGAAGGGAAGGGCAGAAAGAGGAAGAGAAGGGAGTGGAAGAGGTAGAAGAAGATGAAGAGGAAGAGGAAAAGAAGAGACAGAGAAGGAGGAAGAACTACTAACTTTCCAGCTAGTTGTAAGACAGTTGTTTGACTCATTTGATTTTGCACAAATCACCTTAGTTTAAGTCAATGCCAAAGAATTAATCAACTAAGATTCTTCTTTCCACCACAGCCACATGAGGAAATTCATCTGTGTTTTATACCTGACACTCCAGAGACTTAGGTGTGAGTCATTCTATAGGTGATTACAGGAAACATGGGAGCCTATGGTTCCTAAGGAAGAGGACCTTTCTATTCTTACAACTCTGACACGTTCATGTACAGATCATAAGTCAGTAGAAAAGCTTATTGAGATCATGTGGGGGTCTCTTCTTTTCTGTGGAGGTAAGTCCTCATATCTGTAAAGTGAATACTACCTATTCTATATATTCAATGAGGTTACTAACTGAGAAACAGAAGTGAAATCACCTTACTAATTGTAAAGAATGGGACCAGTATTAACTAGCATAGTTTACTAGTTATATTTACAATAAGGACAATACTATCCCTTTTCACTGCTATAACCCCCAATACTTAAATCAGGTAAACTTCCAAAAGATTTGCAGGATTAAACTGAATTAAGACCAATGGAATTTGAAAAAGCAACAAGGGGATAAGTAAACACAGTGGAATTTGAAACAGAAACAAAGAAAATGTGTTTGATAGCCTCCCTCTTAGAGAAGAAGTCTCATATTTCACAAGTACAAGAATTAACATGAATCGGTTAAAACTTATCCAAATTCTAGTTGTAGAGGGAAGTAACATTAAGGGAAAATGCTTGGCAAATAAATTTAAAAAAAAAACTGTCCTCATATTGGACAAAGTATCAAGAACAGTTTAGATGACAATACAATCCGGTCAGCTGTCAATACCACGTGAGGGGGTAGAGGTGCTGGGACAGCATGGGTTTGTGTTGTACTTTCCCAAGCTCAGGCAGGAGTGCAGCACTGACAAGTCAGCTTCTGGTTGTTATCAACTTGTTTTTTGCACCTGGAGGAGAAAAAGAAAACACCCCAGAACACAGTGGAAGCATTCCAGAGAATTTAATACCACATCACATAAATCTCTGTTAAAGGAAAAACCTGCTATGCAGCACTTTATAGCAACAGTTTACATGGTAAGTAGAGTAAATTATCCAGTTAGTGATTTGTGGCTTACAAGTTTTCCTGGAGAAAGTTTCAAGTAAAACAAAAACAAAACAAACAAAACCAAGCAAACAAACAAAAAAAAAACCGATTACAATTTTTAAGACCATTTTCTAATGCCAAGTTATGAAAGACAAAACAGTTATAGGGCTTACGTTGTTACATGCTATATTTGTTCACACATTTCTTAGTTTTAGATAAAACTGAGTTTTATTCTGTTGACAAGCATCCCTTTTCTCTTCTGAGTCCATCTTCCCCTAATGCAGTTGCCTTTTAGCTATTCCCATCTCTTCTTTTCTCCTTGGTTGCTTGTTCCTGTAAGAGAATTAGAGGTAGGAAGTGTGTAACTCAGGGTCAGAAGAACCTGTACCTGGCCATCTGCTTATCTTTTCCCTGACATATGGAGTTCCACAGTGGGCGGAGGGCTGGCCTAATGCCACTCTGTACAGTGAAGAGAGGACTCCACCTGTATTTCCTGTACTTTATCATTACTTGAAATGATGTCATTTATCATTAATTGGTATATAAATTGACTGTCTCAACCACTTAAATATACACCAATATATTAAAAGAACTAGGCAATATTATCAGTACCAATATCCCCAATGAAGTAAGTGTGGAGAACGTCGAAACATTTGCATAAATTTACTGAAAAATGAACTAGAATTTTGATCATTTGTTCACAAAATATGCTTATTAAAATTATACTAAACAATCCTGTGAAAACACTATGGAATGATTAAGGTTATCTAGACAGTTTTATCCAGCTATGAATCCAGATTAAACAGCACTTTACTTATGCATATTTAATTAATGCAAAGATCTGCCGATTATTAACGTTGTCAACCCCTGAACAGTCACAAGCAGCTGGTTCTTCCATGCCCAAGGGATGAGGTAACTCTCTAAGTTCTGTTCATTGGGAAACTGATACTGCTGGCTCTTCACCAACACCAATGAGCACTTACACCATGAGAACCCTAATTTACTTGGGATGAGGCAAGAAATCCAATGAAAAACATTTACTTTTTCAAATTCCTTTTTACCAAGGCATGGTCTTGTGACACTCTTCTGCCCACCAGACAATAGTTGAGGGTTTCCCTTCTGAAGCTTCCCTATTTCTTTAGCCCCACTGCTTTCTCCACTTGGAAAGGATGTTAAGGGAAACAAGAGCCCCTCGCTATCTTGGGCATTCTACTGCTTGGCAGAATCCAGCCTGTGAACCACCCTGTGCTGGTTTTTCTCTTATTCGTCCCAAGTGATTTCTTTCCTGACACTTTTTTGAACTTCTGGAGTGAAATATATAACTGAGGGAAAGTTCCATGCTTCAGTTTTCCCATCTTTAATACAAAGAATGCAAACCAGAATTCAGTGGTGTTTTCTAATTCAAAACATCCCAGTGGTGTCACATCTGGAAGACCAAAGCAAGTTCATTTACTGTCCGAGCATTCTGTGGACTCCCCCTACCTCTCTCCTCTTCCTTCCTTCCTTCCTTCCTTCCTTCCTTCCTTCCTTCCTTCCTTCCTTCTTTCCTTTCTTCCTTTCTTTCTTCTTTCTTTCTTTCATTCTTTTTTCAACCTTCTTGTCATTTTGCATTTGTAAGTTAACGCCTACTCCCCAAAAGCCACATGGCTATCCTCTACTTCTGATATTTTGAGGACTCTAACATCACAGTAGTGTCACAGACTCTTAGAAGCCACCATGCTTATCCCTCAGATTAGTTCATCAGTATTAAAAGTCAGAGGAAGGGAGAAATGCAATCTTAATAGCAGAGTAAGACTAAAAATTGATAATGAATCCAATGTCATTTTAATTATCTTATAATTTGTTCTTAAGGCGTTGTTTGCTCCTTCAAACACTTTTATCTTTAATGAACCTGCTCTCTCTCTAGAGCTAATCTTTGTTATCCACATAAAACAAGATAGTTAAACGCAATGGGGAAATGGAAGTAACTAAATCAACATTTGTGCAACAAAATGAATGTCAGAAAAAGAGCTCTAGTTAAATGAAAGTCTCCTACTGTATGTATTTATGCATTTATGGAGATTATTTCATTGTATTCACTTACTGTTGAAAACTTTATCCCCACAGCTCTCCAGTTGGGGATATTTGCAAAACTCAGTCCTTTCATTATTTATGATGCCATTTCAATCTAAACAGCAAAAGAGGGAGTGGGGAAATTGTAAGAGCCAGAGAGAGGGTGGGGTAGATATGTAAGTAAAATAGTCTCATATAAAACAAAAGGAGTGCACGAAAGGTGGGAGGAGCAGATATGGAGGAGTTGGTGAAGGAGTCGGGGTCAATATGATCAAGATGGATTGTATGAAAATATCTGAGTTAATAAAAAATATTATAAAGGAGATGTCCCCTTAGTCTTTTTTTCATTCTTTTCCTTTTATTGAAAATAGATTCTTTTATACACTACATCCTGATTATAGTTTTCCCTTTCTCTACTTCTCCCAGGTCCCCCCCACCTCCCCTCCCATCTGGATCCACTTCCTTCCTGTCTCTCTTTAGAAAGGGGCAGGCCTCTAACAGATAACAACAGCACATGACAAAATAAAATACAATAAGATAAAGCAAAAAGCATCATATCAACATTGGACAAGACTACCTAACAGAAGGAAGTGTCCCAAGAGCAGACACAGGAATCAGAGACCCACTTGTTCTCACACTCAGGAGTCCCTTAAAATACTAAGCTAATAGCTGAACACCTGGTACAGACCTGTGTCGGCCCTGTGCTTACTGATTCAGTATCTGAGTTCATAGGAGCCTTGCCTAGTTGATTCAGATGTGCTTGTTCTCCTGGTGCCCTGCATCCTCTCTGACTCTTATACACTCTTTTGCCTCCTATTCTGTGGAGTTCCCTAAGCTCTGAGGGGAGAGATTTGAAAGAGAACTTTCATTTAGACACCTTTGTTTATATTTAGTTCTTCAGATTGGATGGCATTCTAAAACACAATCATTTAATTCCCTTATGAAATTTCATATTTCAGCAACATATTTATTAATCAATAAATGTGATGACTCTGTGGAATGTGGAATGTTTCTGGTTATTTTTTTTAATCAGTGGCTTATAGAATTAAAAAGAGTATTTCTTTCTATATCTGCTTATATATCTATAATATATATAATTCTATATCCGAATTATATAATGACACAAACACTTCCGTATAATTTATAATATTCGCACTTAAACTTTGCTTTTAGATGTAGATGAGAAGCACTTGAATTGATTATGTGGCTTGTTTATGACTTAGTCTATGTTGCAAGTCAATGGACTCTGAAATACACACTTCAGTTGCTTGCTACAACGTCAAAGCTAAAGTTCACTCGGTTGTCTATTATGTCTTATGTTTGTGATTTGGGGAACTATTACAGTCATTGAATGTATTTTTAAGTTGACTCAGAATCTACTTTCACCTTATATTGCCCCCTTCCTAAACAATAGCTACTATAAAAATCACAAATGTCAGTATTTTATACACATTCTGATACTATGCATAAAATAAGCGGAGCTTGAACATGGCTAGCCTAAAATCATCTTTGCCACAATATAAAAAACATCATAAATTCAAAGCGAAATGATGAAAATTTGTTTAGAATTCTGTTTTGGAGTACAGTTTCTAGCTTTATCCTGAGTGAATACTCAGGCCCAGATGCCTGCTCTATAACATTCTTTGCCTCATTTTTCCTGTATAAGATAGAAAACATCATCTGTAATCTTTAACCTTTCCTACACCCAGCACAAACAACCAAGGATCCCAAAGCAAGTAGCAAGGTTGGTGAAGAAAGGTTGGAAGGAAATTACAATATTTTACCTAAGATTGGAAAACATCTGGGAGTTGATTTTCATGACACCTAAATGGCTGACATGGGAAAGAAGATAAAGGAACGCTGAGTCTTCAGTGGTGAAGGAGGAGGGTACACAGCAGTGCAGAGAACAGTCAGTATAGCACAGAGGGCAACTTGAGTTCTGTGGGCATTAGGGACATGGCCAAAGTTGCTGGAGAGAGAGAGCTGATCGCTTGACTCCGACCTCAAAAGGACCACACACTCTGTGAGGTTTAGACAAATGCTTCTGGATCCTTCCTACCTCTGATAGCAGTGCCCAGTCGGCTAATCTAGACATTTCATAGATCTTCCATCAATCAAGTCTCAGAAACAATGCAGGTGAAAAATGAATATATTTATGTTGCAAATGGAGAAAGTGAGACTAAGATCTGGTAGAGGCTGAATTTTAATCTAAGTATGACTCAAAGCCTTCCTACTAACCGTATCATCGTATGAATACGGTTTGACAAAGATAAAATTCGGGGGAGTGGTGGTCAGAAAGTTTCTTTGTCTATTCAATCAAAGCCACACTATTAAAAAAACAAAAAAAGCTTTCATTGTATACTGTAATTGTGTGAAAGGGAAACTGAAAACCCATTACCTCAGCTCTGGTTTCTTTCAAATCTATGAGAAAGCCACGAGTTTCCCAAGGAAAACCTAAGCTTTAAACTGTAATTGCTTTGTTTTGAGAGTGGACAAAGAAATACGAGGAAATGACATTCCCCAAGAAAAACTTTCACCTTACAGTATCATACCTTTATGGTTTTCACAACAAAGAGCAGAAAAAAAGAACTCAGAAGTCAGGGTTCTTATTTCTGAAAAGAATGACACAAAGTCAGTGAGAGCTTTGGATCCTTCTTGTTGGCCTAAGGGGGTGGGTGCATTTATAAAAATGTCTATTCAAGTAAAGGGAAGGATAGTAGTAGTGTAGCTGCATTGTGGGCTCACCAAGAGAGACATGGAAGCATTTTCTTTGGTGCAAACTCTGCCAGGCCTCAGCAGAGGGAACCACTGTCCAGGCCAATGTCATACTTGATCAACAGTAGATCCTGAGCATCTCAGCTCAGGTGCTTTTATTCTTTCAGAACTCCTCAGGCATTTTACTGATAGCACATGCAGATCATTAGCAATTAAACAACAGCCACAGAAATCCAACACCTGCAGACAATACAAAACACACAAGACCTAGGATAGCTACTCACCCAACAGTGCATAAAACAATTTCAAACATAACTAAAAATAAACTTCTCCAACAGGGAAGGGGTGTTTTTTATTATGTTAGTACCTCAGGGCATCTCAAACATTATCATGGTGTGTCAGCGATGTTGTGAAACATAAATAACTGAAAAGCATTTAAAAGAAATATGGGCCTTAATGATGTTTTCAGTAGACAGAAGACAAATGGCCATAGCAGGGGGCAATAAATTCTAAAGGTTTGCGAGAAACTGACTCAGCAACAACAGCAGAGAGGGGGTGGGGAAGAAAAGGAAAAAGGACAGAGGGCACAGCTGAAGTGGAAGAATAGTGGTCATAGTCTTAGAATGCCTCTCACTTAGTGAAACTTATTTCTACAGCATTTATTGATAAATGCACATATCTCTCAATTGCTATATTACAAAATTCATACTCAAATTAGAACTCATTTTGGATTTGCATCTTAAGATTTTATAATGAGTTTCACACGTTATTTTTTTTCCCCTTTCTTAATTTTCCTATAATGGTTTTATGGTTATTGTGTGTGTGTGTGTGTGTGTGTGTGTGTGTGTCTGTGAACGTTCCCTTTTCCTGTCATGTAGGTTTTAGGGATCTACTGGAGTCGTCACTTCTCACTAAGTGCTCTTACCCACTGACCTATGTCAGCAGCCTATCCCTCTACTGGTTTTTGAGAAATATCATTTATATGAATGAAACATTTGAACCTCATGAAAAATCAACAGGGTAGGAACAACATTATCTATCTCCACTAAATTGTGCATTCACATATCATGAATAATTAAAATTAGTCAAAGATCTCTGCATTAAACTCATACTAACAAATACCCACTGACTTGCAAATCCTTGCTGTAATCCTGCTCCAGAGGAGAAACGAGTTTTCCTCTATTTTCATAACTACCCAGAGAAAAATTTCTTAGGAAAAAAAGTCTTTAAAAAATAGTTGCTTACACATGTAAACACAAGTAATGGGAAAGGGGCCATGAATCTGAAAGAGAGCGAGGAGTCTATGGGCAGGTTTAGAGGAAGGAAAGGAAAAGGGAAAATGATATAATTTCCACTTCAAAAATAACTGGAATTTTAAAAACATCACAAAATTTAGTTGTCAAATTAATGGTGAGTCTATGGCAGAATTCATGAGACATTTTTATTCTATCACAGAGAAGAATGACAAGACACTAAGGATTTATTGAAATGCGATATGACTGAAGACAGAGTCTAGTGGATGAATATTTGCATATACAGAGCCTTGAGTTCATTCTCTAGCACCAACAAAAGCAAAGAAGACAACCACAACAACACAAAAACAGAAAAGCAAAAGGCAATACAAAGTGGATGACGAAATTTCAAGTAGTTGGGAAAGAGAGAGCAGAAGAGATTTGCCAGTGCTGTACTATAAATTCAGTATCTCCTTCTCAGTGATTAGATGATGCCAAGAAACCAACATTGCACAGCCTAGAAAATGAAGAGGCATTTGTTTCTTTAGAAGCCATTAACACGCTGTTGGATGAAAAACATGTTTCATATCTGATGCGGCATTTTGAATCAAGAAACTGACATCCACCACTGACATTATCTTCTTGAAGTAAACTCTGGACTGATCTATACACAGAAGCATGCTAAATGCAGGTATTAACTTAGAAGCTTCCATAGCCAGTCCTCTTCCATTAACCCCCACTCACATTCACTCCCAAGTACATTCAGTATTTATTTTGTATTCTTAGAGTAATGTTCTCTACATTTGACGTTAGAATATAAATCATATCCGTAGGCCAGGAGATGTTAAACTTTGGCAGCATCAAAGTGAGGACCTTCACATGGCAGAAGATTCCTAGGTATTATTAGTTTAAAAGTAAAATCGCTGTAAAGTAAGTGCCTATTCTTTACTGCAAGTGGTACACAACAATCTGCACTCAGTTACACAGCTCAGTCGAGGAGGCTTCCATGAGGGCACTAGTGCTGTGAGTGTGGGGGATGAGACAGAAGAGGCGGCTGGAGGCAGGGCTTTGGAGTACCGATGGATATTCAAAGGAATGTGCAGTCTAGTTATTCCCAAGAAGCCCTCTTGCTGCAAATGGGTAATTAATGGTTCCATTTCTCTTCTCTTTCGCTTGCACTTTCTTCTTCTTCAGGGAATGCTGATCCATTCGGGCCTTTCAGGTGCTTAACCCCTGAAATTATAAAAATGGTGCAAAATTCAAGTGAATTTTATTTCTGGAAGATTCTCTGCTTTGCCAAAAGTGTTAATGAAAATGCGGAGTGGAAAACTTTTCATCGTGAGTGTGTTTTTCTCCAAGAACATCAACAATGTATCCTATATAAACCTTTTCATTCACTGAGCAGTAAAAACACACCGAGACAATTTCCATTAGAGACAGGGTATCTTTTATAATTACATCTTCTCCATTAAGGATTGCATCACAGTCTATAAAAACACTGTTAACTAAAGATCTGCTCACAGTCTCTTATTATAATTCCAATGTATCATTTATTGCAAATATTGCTTTTGGCATCAGTGAACTCAGTTACAAGGAAGGCCTTTCAAAGTCATAATACCAAAGGGATGTGTGCCATTTCTGTAACGTGTAAACGAAAAAAGTCACAGTCACAATACTGTTAGCCTTGTTGTTGTTGTTGTTGGACCCGGAACATATTCACTGGATTATGGAGCTCTTTTATTCAAAATTCTTCAACACCTACGCATACAGAGTGAAAGAGCCTATAGGCATTCCTTTGCCTATACCTGTTGCTCAGATGACCTGCCTGATGGGCTTCATTTTCACTGGGGTTTCTTTCTACCCTTGATAGTAATTTCTGCTCTAAGTATCCTCTGACCACTCCGGGCTTGCTTTCCTCCTTCCTTTCTAAGCATCAGCAATTGTTCTCCTCATCACATATCTAACAACTTTCAGCTCACTCTTCAGGTATCAGCGTGCTTCTCCTGAAGGAGAGCACGGTTCCCCACGTGGAGTCAGAAGTTGTTTCTCACATCTGTCTGCTACATTTGATCCCTTCTTGTGTCCGTTACCTTATAGAACTTTGTTTAGATCATTCTCATTAGACCCATCAGGGAGGAAGAGGCCAGGTCATCAGAGCAACAGGTATAGGCAAAGGAATGCCTATAGGCTCTACCACTCTGTAGACCTAATTATTGAAGAATTTTGAATAAAAGAGCTCCATAACCCAGTGGGTATATTATGGGTCCAACAACAACAACAAGGCTAACAATATTGTGACTGTTATTTTTTTGTTTACACATTACAGAGATGGCACACATCCCTTTGGTATTATGACTTTGAAAGGCCTTCCTTGTAATTGAGTTCATGGATGCCAAAGGCAATATTTGCACTAAATGATACATTGGAATTATAATAAAGGACTGTGAGCAGATCTTTAGTTAACAGGGTTTTAAAAACTCACTGATGTCAGAGATTATGTAATTTCACTTTGGAATCCCATGCAGGGTGCTACTCAACAGTAAGTGTTCATTAAAAATTAGTCTAACTGATTAAGTGAATTGATGAAGAAATAGTTCATTATATACCCTGCCAATTTCACAACAATTTATCTTCAGGCTTCTTTTGTTATTCTGAATCCGAAGTACAACGTCAGAAGATCACCGCTACATCCACATGTAACCTGAAAACTTATCTTCCAGTTTCCTTAGCTTTAACTGTTAAGAAAATATGCCAGCAAGTATCTGTTCATGTGACAGTATTCATACATTCTTATATTTTGGACATTTGTTTTATGAGATTTCTCTAAGGGTCATGAAAAATGTTTGAGTTGGAACTGAAAAAATAAAAGCAAGGCATGGCTCATGTTTTCTGTAAAACCAAGACTCAAGAGATATGTGAATTTGGTTCCACCAGGCTCAGTGTACAATTTGGCAAGAAATGATATCTGGACTTGGTAAATTATCTTGGAAAATTATTTGATCATGTGTAATAAGATTTCAATATTTTAATATGCATATACAGACCACTCGCAATTCCTATTGACACATGACTATAGCAATAAAATTATTATTTGGAATTGAAAATTACTTTATATTACAATAATGAAAAAGAGCTGAAAAAGAGCTTTAAATGTTGAGGGGAAAGTAAGAGAGTTTGTTGAATCCAACTAGACGCTGCTGGATTTTTGCGTGCATAGTTCACTGTGCATCTTGGAAGTCCATGTTGTTAAATATTTCATGGAGGTGTTTAGATCCTGAGAATATAAGTGATTTTCTTGAAATTATAAGGGGAGTTCTAGCAGATCATTCTGTATATGCTGGATGTATAAACCAGAGTTCCATCGTCAATGTAATTCAGCTAAATTTCAATTTTAACTTTTAAGATGCTGATCCATACTTTCTAGCA
The DNA here is from genome assembly GCA_026225945.1 of Cricetomys ansorgei. NCBI lineage: Eukaryota > Metazoa > Chordata > Mammalia > Rodentia > Nesomyidae > Cricetomys > Cricetomys ansorgei. The sequence continues at coordinate 33,014 of JAMJFZ010002906.1, forward strand.
ACTCACTAAGGTATGTCATAGGTTTACAGCATCAACACCAAACCTGGTGCAGAGGCTCTTATGGTCCTTTTGAAATTGTCAGGTTTCAGGCTTCAAGCACTCATTTTCCTGAGCAGAGTTTGACTGTCCCTCCCCAAGTTTGCTATGTTTTCATCGATTCCAGCACTAATTCCATTCATCAACAAGGTAGTATAATTGTGTTTAAGAATTTAAGTGAGGGTTAATGACCTTCTGTCAATATTCATTTGGGTAAATGTAAAAACAGTAGAGAGCAAAATGCCAGCATACTTAACCATTAGCTAATCACTTCCCACATTTGTGTATAAGTCTGTTTGTTTATCCTAACTTGAATTGTATATGCTTTTATAACAATGGCCATAAATGTATATAAGACATACTTTTTCTGAAATAAAAGTGAAATAATTCCAAGGGAAAGCTTTGATGAGGTAGAGTCGTTAACATACTACCACAGAGATGTCTTGTGGAACACTCACCATAAATTCTTCGTTTCTAAAGCAGGTTGCCTTAATGCCTTCTTTCAGTTGAAGAATAGATAGTTGATTAATTTCTGTCTTGAAAGAACTTCAAACTGCTAGTCGTCTTTTACACATCAGTAGTATTCATTTGGTTATAGGCCCAATAATCTTGAAATTAAAGTATACAGCCTGCTGATGTATCTTATAATGTCTTTCTCCACATGGCTTTCATGTATGTTTTGTGTTTCAATTTTCTTTAAACACTCATTCATTATTTGAGCATCCCCACAGATAGAGAATAAACTATTCTAGAGACATTAATGAAACTCTACCCAGACAGATGCATGAGGAAAGCCTTACACAGGCTGTGGTGGCTCACATTTCAATCAGAATCTAAGACAAGTGTAGATTCAGTCATGACTGCACACAAGCAGGACACAAAGGAACTTCAGAAGGCACAATGGAGATACCTTTTCCACAATAGCATAAACACACAGAAAAGAGGGTCACATTCAAGACCAAGCTATACAGAATGCCTCTGTGAAATGATGAAGAAAATGAAGTTGAAAGAAAACAAAGTAGGCTGAGTTGAAGAAGAAAACAGAAAGAAAGAAACGATGCTCACAGGCAGAGCACTAGTGTTGTTCTCTCTTAACTCTGTAGAGAAAGTAGTTTGGTAGGCTGTGTATACACACACACACACACACACACACACACACACACACACACACACACACACACATTCTTTACGTCTTAGTAATCACTCTAAAGTCTCTAGGGATTTGTTAGTATATTTTGGAGGAAAACCCCTATCTCCCTTAGAAGTCTCTATTTTTTTTCATTATATTTGTGACTTTTTAATGAAATATGCCAGCCAGGTCTCTGATCTCCAAATAATTATAAATATGAGTATCAATTAGTCAAATCTCGCTGGTTTAAAAAAGAAAGAGAACTTCAGTTCACCAAGAAACCATTAAATGAACTAGAGCACAAACTTTAGCCCTTTGCTCCTACTGTGGTCTCTTTGCCTGGGTAGCTAGAATGTAATAATTCTCCACTGTCAGTGACCTTTTCAAAAGTTAGAATCAGATACAGTGACTCAAGATCATGGGGCTATTTTCACCATCAAAGGATTTTACAAACTAGGTTTAAATGTAACTTTCCAATAGTGCCTGTTTTAGTAGAATCTAGTTGTCAAAAAGATGTTGAATTTAACCTAATTTGTAGACACTCTTTAAACATAACCAAACTACAAATAGTGATCAAGTCATAAGAAAAGAGGAAGCTTTCTCTCTGTTGTATCCAAAATTTGGACTGGACTCTAGACATGAAAAATGTAATCATTTAATCTTCAGAGACAGAACCAAGCAATTTGATATAAATATTGATATTTGGCTTAAATAATAAGCCACATCTGGGAAAGAGACAAAACTAGAGATTGGATAGGATGTGTAAGAGTAATGATTTGCACATGATTTAATTTAGTGAAAAAGTATTATATATGAGTAGAACAAGCCTCCCTGATGAGTAAAACTGCTGCAACTTGAAGAATAGTAATTTAGGCAGCCATTTATAGAGCAATAAGCCAGTTAATAGCAAGACTTTTGTCTATTTAAAATAACACTATTTGCAAAATATATTGAACAAATTCTAGTTTTCTGAAAATTTGCTGTGTACAAAGGAATGATTTCTATGGTCTTAGAAAGAACAATTACAAGTGGTCCAACTTATTTAAATGTAGTCTTAGAGTTTATTAGAGTAGCCTCTAATGTGGTACTTGGAATGGCCTCTCAGTAAAGGCCTATGATCTTTTAGACTGGAAATGTGTTTCCTAAAATGCTTTCATATATACCGTATTTTGTTTAATACTCTTACCATTCGTTTATAATGAACAGCTATATATTAATATACTGAGGTCACAGAGATCAAATGACATATTGATTTTCTTTTAAAAAATGTATCATGCCTTAGACTTATCACAAATCTGTATCCTCCTACTTTATTTGAAGTAAATGTGACGTAGGTGACATAGTCAGCATCTGTTCTAATACAACAAAGACAACCTAGTCAACCTCTATTCTAATACAATGAGCGCTCAGCAGCATAAATTTCAGGTCAATGCATGATTATTTCACTTGACGCACTACTCTGCAGAATAAATGTGGACTATGGCTCTCCATGTCACATAGGAAGGGACATATTTATACATTTATGTACATTCTTACCTACCATGTATTTTACAAAAGCAGTCGGACAAAAGTAAAGCCGTGATGGAAAAGTAAGCAGTGAGGAGTGAGAGACAAATGAAGAACACAGCAGCATAAGCCACTTTCTTGTGACACCTTTGGACAAAAACTTGGTTATCACTTAGTAATATGTAAAGAGCTACATATTTGCCATCAAATCTGAGCTAGGGTCAGGCAAGAATATAATAATGCACATATATGTGTGTATGTGTGTGTGTGTATGTGTGTATCTTGGAGAGCCTATGAGCCTCTTAGAATCATATATATATATATACTTATATATATATATATATATATATATATATACACACACATCATAATTGTTCTTTTCAACATACATATGATTAATCTTGTTTATATGACAGAATTTAGAATCACCTAGAAGACATACGCTAGTTGTGCCTATGAAAACATTTCCAGGGCAGCTTCAGTGAGTGGGGAAGCTCCATCCTGAACATGGGCAGTGTACTACAGTGGGCTAGAGTCTTGGACAGGATCACAAGGGGAAAACGAGCTAAGCAATCACATTTATTTCTTTCAACTTCCTTACAGGTGATGCAATGTGACCGATGGCCTCGCCTCCTGCCCCTGTGACTTCCCCATCACAATGAACGATATCCCAGACTGTAAACCAAAATAAACCCTTCCTTCCTTAAATTGTTTTGCCAGACATTTTGTCTCAATAGAGAGAAGAATAATTAACACAGATAGAAAGCAATATATATATATATATATATATATATATATATATATATATGGAGAAAACCACTTTGATTGAAAGCCTTTTTTTGCCTTTTGTAGTTAAGTACTCATCTGATATCCCTTTTCCTCTGAAGCTAATGGATTCCGCCATGAATTTAAAAGTCGACATAATTTTTAAGCTTACACATAATGGCACTTTTCTGTAAGACTTGCCTTGGGATGGATTGAATGCAATAACACACCTACAGCTTAAAAAAGAATGAATTGGTCAGCAGGAGATGGTGGTTAATCTCCAAAGCATTATAAATAAAACAACAAAAAGAGAACTTCATTTGGAGCCACAGGTTCAATGTTGTTCAGAGAAGGGCATCTACTGCTTGCAGTATAAAGGGTTTTATCTCCCAGGCAAGACCACTGGCATGATGCTTACCACGGCCTCATCTCAACAGATACCCCAGTTGAGTCAGATCACCCAGCTCTGACTGAAGAAAGCCTTTTGGCAACCTGAGCTCGAGGAGGGAAGGTGCTTATTAGACTACAAATGTCTCCATTCAACAATAAATTTTCTGATTTTTAATTAATTATTTTGCATTCTAGTGTTATGGAGCAATATACTGCCATACTTTTTAATTGAATATGAATATCTCAGGTTCAATTGACACCATGAAGAAGAGGAATTTTGAGAACCTGTCTATCTGAAAAGATGACTTTGAACTAGAATTTGTCAGTGTAGCAACTTGGAGAGGTATCTGGTATCAGGAAGTTAATATAGACTGACTCAATGCTGACTGTAAATCTATAGCAACCTAGACTGTGTGGTATTGTTGAAAACTAACAAATAGAACTCTAGAGTAGAAATAGCTCTATATAAGCAATCAACTACCTTTGACAAAAAAATGAAAAGGCATCAAAGTGGATCAAAGATAGTTTTTCCAACTAGAACTGAACACCCATATGTAAAATATCCCAAACCTAATATAAAATGCAAATTTTAAAACTTTTATAAAATGACACAGGATCAGATTTTCAGTCTAGCAGTGACTTTAGACACCATATCAGAGACATGGTATCTGCAAGGAAAAAATACTTGATAATCTGGTGTTTACTAAAATTAGGAAAATCTGCTCTGTAGATTCAAAGTCAAGGAAGACACGCCGCAGACTGTCTAAGTAAAAAGTGCAACGAAAGCACACCTGTTAAAAGTTATGTAAATATATAAAGCACCCCTAAAACCCTACAATAAGAAACAGAACAACATGACTAAAAATGGGGGAAATGCCTAAACAGGCCTTCACAAAAGAAAATATACAGGTCATTAGTGAGCATACCCAAAGATAGTTAACATTATACGTCCTTAGAAAACTTCAGATTAAAACAATGAGATGCCGCTGCACATACACAAAACTGGCAAACATCCAGATTATTGATAATGAGAAATGATGGAGAAAACATATCAGAATGCTGGGAGAAATGGAAAGTGGTCCATGTATTCCAAGACACTTTTAGTCATGTGTTTCAAAAACTGGCCATATCCTTTGGGCTGGAGAGATGGCTCAGCAGTTAAGAGCACGTACTGATCTTACAAAGGACCTGAGTTAAATTCCAAGCATGCCCATGGATGCTCACAGCTATCTTTCACTTCAGTTCCAGGAGATGTGAATGTCTTCTTCTGACCTCAGAAGGCAACAGGCACCCAAGTGATATACAAACGTGCATGCAGGCAAACTATCCATACACGCAAAAATAATTTAAAAATAATAAATAAAATTGAAACTAAATATAGTCTTACCATGTAATGCAGAAATTTCTCTTTAGTATTTGCTGAAATGGATTAAAGAACTTCTGTACACAAATATGTTGTGGGATATTTTACTCCTGTGTGGTGTTTTGGTTTGTAAAAGGGCTTTGATGCTTTGTTGCTGTGAAGCCGGATGCCTTGCAGTGGGTGCAGGCCTTGCTTCCTACCTATTCAGACCCTTGTGCTAGCCCTGCTGAGATCTCCACAGATAAGACTAACTGTTTATAATTGAAGGTGACCGATCGCTCACTGGTCTGCGGGCCAGGTGATCAGAAAAGACTCTGAGATACTACTGTGTTGTAAGGAAGGCCTGGATGTGGAGAGGGGGCTGGGGAAAAAGTTTAAAGGGTCTAAGACAGAAGCAGGCAGGGGAAAATGGAGAAGAAAGGATGAATGGAGGGGAGAAGCAGGAGAGGATGATAGAATGAAGTCTCTGCCTAGCTGCCTGGGTATTGAATTCCCTGAGATTTGACATGGTTTGTAATTAATAAAGAGCATTGGAAAATTCAACAATGGACTCTTTTAACACAAACACACACAAAGAAACCCAAATATGGAATTATCAAGCAATCCTTTGGTAGATATAAGCTGTGATATATACAGGCAATAGAACATTATGCAATGTTAAAGAGAAAGAATTCCACAAACACAGGCAAAGGATGAACTTGTAAGGATATTAATAAGCGAGAAGATCCAATATGAAAATACAACACACTATATTATTTCAACTACATGATATTCTGGAAATAAACAAGACTACAAAAACAGGCCAGTGATTCCTGGGCTAAATGAGGAGGGATGGACAGACAAAGAATTTTATGGCAGTGAAACTAGCCTATACTATCCTACACTAGCAGATACATATAACATATATTTGTCCAGATTTATAGCATGTACACTTAACTAACTTAATCTAAATCTTCACTCTAACTTAATCTAAAATTTTACCCTATCATGGGCTTGATGCAATCACACTGTCAATGTAAGCCCTTCAACCATACCTGTGGTGCCACTGCAGTGCAGGATGTGGGTACTGGGAGTATGGTACAGGTGTAGGAACAAAGGTCATAGGGATTCTGGACTTTCTGATCATTTATTTCTGTAAACTACTCTAAATTTAGTTTAGTGATTTTAATATTACAGTGGATTCAATGTTCAGAATAGCGTGCTACGAGGCAAAGACTGATTGTCTATTGCAGGGGGAATGAAGGAGTTCCTACTGAGCCCAGAGCTTCAGTTTTGCATGAAGTTTTCTCACTCATGTGAAGCCATTCATTACTAACTCGGTCTCTTTACTTTCAACATAGTTTCCATCTTTTTGTGATTCAGTTTTGGAAAGCTGTATATTTCTAGGAATTTATTATTCCCTTCTTGATCATGCAATCTGTTGACAGAACTATTCTATATTTCATCTGCTGTATTTCTACCATACCATTTGTAATCTCTCCTTCTTCATTTATAATTTTATCTGTGTGAGTCTTATTGTTTCTAGTCCGAGTCAATATAAAGATATTTGCTGATTTATCTTCTCAAAACCAACACTTCATTCTGCAGGTCTTGACTGCTGTGTGTCTAGCCTTAATTGAATTTGTTTCTGCTTTGATCCTTATTTCCCACAATCTGATTGCACTGAGCTTAGTTTGTTTTTATTTTTCTGGTTATTTGGGGTGTAAAACTGGGTTGTCTATTTGAACTTTCCTATTCCTTAACGTAGGCTTTCATTTCTATAAAATTCCCTTTTATAATAATTTTTCTATATTCTAAC